>OY992881.1:64501030-64508530 GCA_963921405.1 Cepaea hortensis
CAGCCGCCTGCCTGTTTGTCTGTCCCTCCGTCTGACTTTCTGCCTATCTGCCTCCCTTTCTGTATGACTGTCTGTTGATCGATCTATCTATCAACTCGTCATCATCAAGTGCCTTGTCGACTGGCGTGGGCGACCATGTTTTACCACATCTTGCGATCTCCTACTGCACGTATCCAATCGTGTGCTGACACCCTTTCGTGCCACATGACTCCATAATTTTCTCTTGCTGTCTTCCTCTTCCTCATTTCACAAATTTTTCCAACTGTCGTCACATCAGATTTACCAACTCGCGGGCATATAAACCCCGCACAATACACACGCGACAAATAAAAATAAAACAGAAAAAGTTAGAGTTACGGCAATTTCGTGCCAATTCTGTACTGTTTTGTCATTTCAGAAGCTATAATAGTGAACGTTTTACGTAATCTTTTCAACGTCGCGACCTGTATTTTCCCGTTTTGTAGGTTAATTGCCTGTACTGTAGCTACTTTGAAACCAAAAGCACTCATGCTAACCATTTCTTTTTCTTTCGTTCACTTGAAATATGTCTATAACTGCAATGTTGTCTCTTGTATGAATTTAACTGTCTTTTTTAGTTTTCTCAGCTGTCCATAGAGTTTATCTTCCACTGTTGTCTCTCTAGGCCAGAAGGTTTGCCTAGATATGTTATATTTTCGGCAGTCTTGGAGTATGTGCTCTGCTGTTTGTGACGCCAATCCACATGTGCACATGGCTGTTTCACCAATCTTGAGTTTTGTATACATGTGGTTGCGTAATCTATTGTGTCCTGTTCTGAGGCGCAGAATAATGACTTGTTCTGGTCTATCCATAACGTGGTATTCATCTTGAGCAGGTTTTGGTGGCTTTCTGACTGATTTGATAATTATTTTATTTTGATGGTATGTAACGGGCACATCAGGCTGTTCTTCTTTTGCTCATTCCTTAGCCAATCGATCAGCCCTGTCGTTTCCGGGTACTCCACAGTGGGATGGTATCCATTGTATGGTGACCTTATGCTGACTGCTAAGTTCAGAAAGTAGTGTCCTTTGTACTGGCAATTTCCAGACAGGAGCTCATTGAGTACTGATTTTGCATCTGTCAATATCACCACAGGTTGTGTACCATGGCTAGTATTTAGTAATTTCTCTGTGGCTATCTTGATTGCCTCAATTTCAGCATCACAGTTATGGCAGTACTTTCCTGTTGGAACTCTGGCCGTGTCCCTAGTATTATTTGGGTATTCAATGTACACTCCCACTCCTCCATTTCGAAAAGTATTTTGTGCTGATCCATCTGTGTAGACTCGGACCCAGAGGTCCTGTGTGTATTCTTCATCAAGGAAGCTGAGAGTGGCTGTTTTGCTCTGTACACTGTTCTGTTCTTCCTTGTCAAATATTCCTCTGACTTTTGTCTGGATTTGTAGTGATAGTCATCTTTCCATGAAGTTCGGTCTGGAATAGTATTCGAATCTCTACGCTCTCTCAGTGCTTGTGTCCTCCCCAACTTCTTCATCTCCACTATAGGGGTTGATCTCATCCCTCCTGTGGTGACAATAAGTGCTTGATTTTGCACCTTGTCCAGCTCTTGTAGTTTGGTTTTTGATGCTGAACACCACGCAGTTGACCCGTATTCCAGGTGTGGTCGTATGCTCTGTTGATAAACTTTGCTAAGTATTATCCCAGTGACTCCCCATGTGGTCCCACTTAGTTTTCTCTGGATGACTATGTTCCTTCTGGCTTTTGCTACTGCTTTGTTGATGTGCTTTCTCCATATCAGCCTGGCATCAAATGATTTTGCATCTGTCAATAGCACCACAGGTTGTGTACCATGGCTAGTATTTAGTAATTTATCTGTTGCTATCTTGATTGCCTCAATTTCAGCATCATAGTAATGGCAGTACTTTCCTGTTGGTACAAAGTATGTCCAAAGTATGTTGGTTCTTTATCTTCTCTTAGGGATATTCCGTTTATCTGGATGATCCCTGCCTTTTGTTTTGGAGAGAGGGTAAACAGAGTGGTGCTGCGCTTTTCAGTGTTTATGCTAACACACTGTCTATTTGCCCATGCAACAGATGCATCTACAGCTCTTTGTAGTAATCTGGTGGCCACTGATGCATGTTCATTTGTGCTCCATAGAACCAGGTCATCAGCGTACATTGCCGCTTTAATTCCATGCGGCAGATTAGCAACACGATCATTGATGAAGATTAGAAAAAGTGTGGGGGACAAGACTCTGCCCTGGGGAATACAGTGATGCTGTAGTACTTTCTTTCTCTTGAGTCCCTCTATCTGTACTCGGGCTCTTCTGTTGTGCAAGTATGCTTTTACCCATTTGTACATTCTTCCATTGACTTTACAGTTTCTCAGTTTCTTCATCAGACCTTCTTTCCAGACTTTGTCAAAGGTCTTCTTCAGATCTATCCATGCCGCAAGCACCAACTTCTTCTCTTGGAATGCATCCTCAATTTCTTGAGAGAGGTAGGATGTCTGATCTTCCGTAGAGTAGCACTTCTAGACTGAATTGACCTAGAATCCCGTGATAATTTTAACGATTCGAATCTTTCCCGATGTCGACCGAACCCGTGATCACTGGGTCACAAGGCGAGAGTCATCACCTCAATCAAACAGGTATACAGCATTGGAATGAACATCACAGAAAAAGCTCACGCACAAGTCTCAAAGATATATTACATCAACCCCTTCAGACAAAAAAAAAAAAAAACACACATTAAATACAGGGTGTATTTTTAATGACCGTGCAGTGTTTGAAAATATTGCCGGTCCAAGTTTTGTATTTACCTATTATGTTGCATGAACTTTACAGAGGGTGAATAAACGACTTGGACAGGCAATATTTTCAAACACTGCACAGTCATTAAAAATACACCCTATATAATAATTGCCTAGTACTGTAAAGTATTTTCGAAGCCGATATACGCGCTACTTCAAGTGGCGCATGTTATATTCTAATAGGCAAACACTTGTCCTATTCTACCCCCTCAAATAAAACCTACTTGAGCAAACAGAAGTGACTACCCGTGACCTCTATAATACTTATCATAGCCGTAAATGGCCCTGTCATAACACTACAGTGTAGAATTGGCCCGTAAATGCAGCATTGATATTTCCCGTACGACTTACACCAGCCTCGCACGCCCTCTCCTAGGTCCCGACAACAGAAAAACACTTACATGCACCTTATCAATATTTGCTTTCCTAACTTTCCCACGGTCCGCTACTATTTCGGTTGGCCTTATATTATGTCAGCGGCGAGAGAAGCCAAGCGACACTATCTTGGGTTCTTCTTTGTCTCCTGCACTTTGCGCGTGGCCATGGCTAGTGATTCTGAGACCAAGCGTGGCGTAGGTAAATTTGTCGTTTGACGTAAGTGTTGCATGTTCTTTCTTTCTTTCTTTCTTTCTTTCTTTCTTTCTTTCTTTCTTTCTTTCTTTCTTTCTTTCTTTCTTTCTTTCTTTCTTTTCTTTCTTTCTTTCTTTCTAAACCGGCCATGAAAGCTAAGAGAGAAATGCCTGCGATGAGGGTAATTAGCGTGAAAACTGTAAACAGCGACCCTTAACTAGTGTATGGTCCTTTCGGTAATTGAGTACATAGAGGCAGAGAAGAATACCGAACGAGGCTATTCACGTCCAGTTTGGGTGTTCAAAAGATACAGCATGCAGAGCGATCATTATCTCCCTGATTTCCCAAACATTTGAAACAGAACAAGAATATGCAGAGCAACGCCTACCCGCGAGCCAATGCCGACACACAACACGGGGAAATATTTCAACAGGTTAAAAAGAGGGCACTCCTGGATTGATCAGACCTAGGAACATTATGTAACAGGTTTGGTCACGTATGGACATAGAACCTGGTGAAGAATGGATACTAGTGGCTATAGATTGCCATACGTCCTTTTCAGTATGCACCAGTCTGGATAGGGGTTGCTGACAACAAACCTGGTAATTGTTGAGGCAGAAGTTCAAGCCTTGATATTTAAGAATTCTTCTGAGGGTGATGTAGTCTGTTGTTCAGCAGGCGAGGAACTCATGGGCTTTTGTTGTTCAGGTCGGAGGAAGAACTGTCATAGAAGGCTGCGGAGCCTTTGGCTTGGTAACAAGTAGTCTTATTATGGAGGTTATTGCAGTAACTAAAGCAATAGCCTGGCTGGAGCCTGCACCCAGGCATACTTATTCATGAACTTAATGGACATGTCCAGGATGATCGAGATGGGCGGGGCTGGGAAGGTCAGACATGACAACGATCAGATTACATTCTGTGCCAGGAAAATCCGGTGTAAGGCTGTTATACTTGCGGGCGGGACTACGTGGACAGCAGAGTAGCAATGGACCTGGCTAAAGTACTGAAAACCCTCCGAAAGGCGTAGCGAATAAACAAACTAAGTGATGACCATGAATCTGATATCTTGACCAGACTGCAACAACTCAAAATGGGCGAAGCCGGACAAGTGTGCCATATAGGGATCAAAGAAGATTAGTAAAAAACACAGAACTTGTGTCTTCGAACGCCACACGCCAAGAGAGATACTGAAGAATGGATCTGAGCACTCATGGAATGAATGGTTCGATGAGCAGTGAGGATGATCTGTTGACTAAACTATATTCCAGAAAACGACGTATGCGGTGGGGTGGTCAATCCTCTTTTTGGTCGCCTTTACTGACTATACAATTCCCAGGAAAGTGAAAATTATCTGGCACCCATTAATATTTGGTTGACCCCAAAGCGGTACTGGTAAGAAAAAGTAATCCTAACTGCTGCGAATTGAACTCCCAACACTGTCTTGGCAAGCAAGGGCACTAAAGACTGCCACCGCAGTCCCAAGACATAATGGCATAATTTTGACAGGAATACTTGAAACGCCTTTCACATAATTTTTAATGGCAGTACTTATGTTATCGTTAAGAACTGAGAGTCATGGAGTGCAATGTGTACTCTACGGTAGTATATGTTGTGAAGTCACGGAATGTGAACAAGGTGTTAAAAAGACAGCATCAGTGTCACTGAAGTGTGGATAATGGTAACCATATGTGTGTGAATATCATGGAAGGACAACATGTCAAATAGCTAGGAATAAAATGCGAATTGTGGGAATGGAAATAAAAAATATTGACTTCCCCGAGTACTTTACCTTTATCAAAATTGCCGAGGCAAGTAATACTTCCAAATAAACAGCATGTAAGCATTTTGAAATAATAAAAAAAAAACATTAATATTGAAACTGTGTGTCATCATTGCATCTAAAAACAGCTTGAACGCTTCCGGTCTACGCACAGAGGCAACAGTGAAGATGTGATTCCCAAGGAATGATTCTGTGAATGGCCGCACTGTCGGACTCTGAGATCACTCATCAGTTTTATCCAAGCTGATGTCTGACACAGATAAGCTGTTTCGTTAGCAAAGTTGTTGTGAAAGTTACCACGCCACACAACTAGCCGTTACGTGTGCACAACCTCTTGTCATAAATATAACCCACACAGAGTACGGACCATGGCTGTTTGTGAATGAGATCACATGAATGAGTTGGAATTGTAAAAACAATCGTTTCAAACCTGCAATAGTAATCTTGTTTACCATGTTTTGATGCTAATATTATTAGTGTATCTAGCCTCTTCACTCTTATATATTTTTCTTCCTCTACTCTCGTTTGATTACTGTTTTACTTATGGCTGTCTGTTGTCAGTTTGTCTGTCGGTCTGTCTGTTCATCCGTACTCTACTACTACTACTACTACTACTACTACTACTACTACTACTACTACTACTACTACTACTACTACTACTATTACAACTACTACTACTACTATACTACTACTACTACTACTACTACTACTACTACTACTACTACTACTACTACTACT
Organism: Cepaea hortensis; assembly: GCA_963921405.1. Classification (NCBI taxonomy): domain Eukaryota; kingdom Metazoa; phylum Mollusca; class Gastropoda; order Stylommatophora; family Helicidae; genus Cepaea; species Cepaea hortensis. Next base: position 64,506,908 of record OY992881.1, read on the forward strand.
ACTACTACTACTACTACTACTACTGCTACATACTACTATTACTACTACTACGACAACAACAACAACAACAACTACTACTACTACTACTACTACTACTACTACTACTACTACCACTACTACTACTACTACTATTACTACTACTACGACAACAACAACAACAACAACAACAACAACAACTACTACTACTACTACTACTACTACTACTACTACTACTACTACTACTACTACTACTACTACTACTACTACTACTACTACTACTACTACTACTACTACTACTACTACTACTACTACTACTACTTTAACTCTGTAAGCTTTCATTGTTTGGAGATGCCAGGTTCGAATCTCAGTGGGCACATAGATTTCAGTTTTCATATTGTTTAGTGGAAAGAATTGTGAGAAATGGGATAGAAATCGACTACGAGAGCAGATTCTTGGCAGCCTTGCAGCATGGCATGGACAAATATCCACAAAGGAATTGATACCTTCTGTTGGAGATTGCGTTATGTGGAGACAAATGATCGTCCATGTCAGTTTGGCAAGCCACTCGATAATGATAATTTCTACTGGGATAATTGATTTCCAGAAAATTCTCTAAAAAGCTGTGAGCTTTACACTCTTTAAGTCCGATACATTGACTTTCAGGTCACGTTATGCACTGGGAAGGACTTGCATTTATTAGAGTGACGCTGGTATAGAGGCTTCTTCTGCCTCGATAGAAAAGTCCCATTTCCGTTGGGAATGCTGGGGAGCTCTCATTCTCATCTTCAAGCCAAGAAACTATCGGGTTGTGCAAGACTATCACTGAAACATATGCAAAATGGCATTTTAGGATGTAACAGGTCATTGATTTAGCACACCACGGTCATTCTGGCTGGGATTAGGCCTATCCGGCAATTTTTCTTCCGCGGGGTCTAGACATACCCTTGTCAACAGACTCCAGCCTTATGCCCAGAGAGAACTCACACTTCTATCCTACATCTATTCTAAGTGTAAATAAAAACCTGTGAATTAATTCCAGGTATTAACCATGGTGAAGGTAGCCTTTATTATCTTCTTGTTTTGTTTGCGTTCACTTACTTTGAAATCAAGTGTAGTCCATACAAGTGCTATTACTTCTAGTGCACTGGGCTGATTTTTGCATGTGGATTAGCTTTCCCTATTACCAGTGTCCCTCGCCACAAGCGAACCCACCCCAACTGCTGAGGTACTTGTAATTTACGTCCCCAAGTCAAGGACGAGAAGTCAACATTTTAGTCCAGCTGACCGGGGTAGGGGTTGAACTCGCTACCTCTGCATGAGCACACCGGATGCTTAAGAACGAGTGCACTTATTCATTTGGTCATGTTGAATAACCCCAGCGCACAATTTGCCATTGTCAAATATATTTTTTTTCCATTCATAAGATGGACACATATCTCTCTCTACTGTGACACCAACGACACCTCACAATACAAAACAATTAAGCAACTTCATCTAGTTTCCCTCCCCCATGTCGTCTTGTACATTTCCCTCCCCCATGTCGTCTTGTACATGTACACTTCTGCTCTCTTGTGCGCCAGTAAGACACAACGAACGAACATCTCCATGCCAACAACACGACAAGCCAAACGTTAATTCGCCATA
>OY992881.1:64513530-64526030 GCA_963921405.1 Cepaea hortensis
ACATACATACATACATACATACATACATACATACATACATACATACATACATACATACATACATACATACATACATACATACATACATACATACATACATACATACATACATACATACATACATACATACATACATACATACATACATACATACATACATACATACATACATACATACATACATACATACATACATACATACATACATACATACATACATACATACATACATACATACATACATACATACATACATACATACATACATACATACATACATACATACATACATACATACATACATACATACATACATACATACATACATACATACATACATACATACATACATACATACATAGATACATACATACATACATACATACATACATACATACATACATACATACATACATACATACATACATACATACATACATACATACATACATACATACATACATACATACATACATACATACATACATACATACATACAATACATACATACATACATACATGCATACATACATACATGCATACATACATACATACATACATACATACATGCATACATACATACATACATACATACATACATACATACATACATACATACATACATACAGACTCACATACATACACACATACATTCATACATACATTCGCTCTCGAGGATGTGGTTGTGCGCGCAGGCACACATTTACGGACGGACGGACGGACAGACAGACACTATCCGCTTGGCAGGTCCGCATGGCCGAATGGATAAGAACGCGTGTTCTTAAACATCCGGTGTGCTGATGCCGAGGTGTGTGGTTCAACCCCTACACCGGACAGCTGGACTAAAATGTTGACCTGTCGTCTTTGACTTGGGGACGTAAATTACAAGTACCTCTGAAGTCGGAGTGAGTTCTCTTGATGACAACGAACACTGTTAAATAGGAAAGCTAATCCACATGCAAAATTCAGTCCAGCACAACTATAAATAGTGTGTATGGACCACGCTTGAGTTCAAAGCGAGCGAGCAAAAAAAAAAAAAAAAAAACTATCTGCTTGCTCTACCTGATCTTATTTATTCTCCGTCAAATGTCTTCAGCTGTATAATTTAGTTTAAATGAAATCTAAGCAACACATCAATTTTGCGGAAAAAACCGACAGCCAAAGTTTCCTTGATCCTCAGAGGGAAGAAAAAGTGAACGCCAGCCTGACACCACGGCCTAGCATTATACGCAGCTCGATCTCAGTGTCACAAAGCAAGTGTTTGATATCAATTGTCAGTCTTATCTCGGGACGTGTATTCAAGACTGTCGTGACATATTTGCTAGCATGTCTGGGGAAAAAGATGTGGTATATTTGATAATCTCTTGTGAAACGCAGACCGTAGCTAGAACATGACGTATCTGTTTGGATTTTCAATGCCATAATCTTTATTTCTTCTAATAAATGTCATTCTGTAGGTTGACTCTGACAGTCGACTGAGACTGCTGTGATCTGGGATATTAAATGACACTGTTTCACTGACACCGCTGTGATCATAGATTTGAAATGATAGATATTGGAATGTTGACAGAGGAATCTGGTGTTTTACAATCTGCATGTGGCAGATAATGGAATTTATTGTGATGCTGATTATTGGAGCTGCAAAGGTATCATTTGTGTTTGTCAGTTAAACTGTGATGTTTGCGTCCATGTAGTGTACCATATTATTCTGTATACAACCAACGTATAGTGTACATTTTAGATAAAACTACACCGATGTTTCTTCGTCTCCCACATTCTACTAAAGATATACCAGCAGACTGGAGAGAATATCCGGTAGAGCTCCCAGAGAAAAGGGACATGAAGGAGTATGGGAATCTTGGAGGAAAAATGTTATTTTAAGTTTCTGGGAAAATATTAAGCAGGATAGCTCTGGAGGGGTTAAGAGGAGATGTTGACAACATCTAAGGGGTGCAAGGTAGTATTCAGACCAAGCTATGTCTACACTGAAGAGATAGGTGCATTACGCAGAATAATAGAGTAAGGAACTGAACTGAACTGAACTGAACTGAACTGGCCAATGTATAGGGGTTGTGGACTATGGAAAGGGCTCTGACAACACTGAACGGGAATCCCCGTGGATATTGATGATGCACTATAGAATCTAACAGAAAATCAATAACGTAATAAGGGCAACATTTAAAAACATGAAACGCAGAGTTCTTCACGAGGGAATACTACCAGATACATTTGAAATACGAACGAGAGAGAAATGAATTTCTTTTTTAAACCTTTATTATTCTTGGTGACTATAACCAGAAATGGAATGATATGGATTCCTTCAGAGCAGATTAATGACTTCACTAACGACATTGCCCTCACGTCGCACACACGACATCAGATGCAAGATAAATTAAACACATTTTATATGATCAAATCTATTAGGTCTAACAATGCATAGGGGAAAGACAAAGATAACGAGAATAAATCAAACAATTGATAGTCCGATCTTCCTTTGTGAAACCTCATTCCTAGACGTACTGTTTAGACAGAAACTAGGCAGAGATGGGCGAGCAAACATATAAATTAAAAGAAGAAAGAATACAAAAGGCATAATAATCTTTCATAGCAATACCTGATACCTAATATGGATGATTTCGCTCTGATGTTAAATCAGTACTGCTGTATGATATATACCCGTGGTTTTCAACCGGTAGGGAATCCCCACCCCGCCTCCACCCCAGGGGGAATTTTAGGGTATCGGGGGGGGGGGGGGAATTAAGATTATTTCAAGATCGCGTTGATACGAGAACCGATTGCTTGATATTGTTTGTCTCTCCATACTTTACGGTTCTGTACTTCTCGCTCTTCTGAAATTCGTTTTATAACGTAAGCAGATCTGCAAATCACGTTTTATGTAGACGACTAGACTTGTTCTAGTATGTGTTATTAAATTTAGCTTCCATTTTTACGTATACTGTGTAGGGGTGGGGGGATTTATAGGGAGGAAATTTCGAAAAGGGGGGATAACATTCTTAACATATGGTGAAGGGCTGCATGGGCCAAAAAAGGTTGAGAACCACTGGTTTAGACACACGGGGGACGACTAAAACAATTACTAATAGCTACAAAGATTGTTTAACTGGTGCCTGCGCAGAATAGAAGGAGTAGGAAAGAATGACAAAATCACTCATGCAGAGAAAGAACTATAATTTCATAACGATGCAACAAACATTTAAAACACACAAAAATTGATCGTGAATGAGGGCAATCATTTGTAAAAGGGCCATAGACAACATTCCAGTGAATCAAGACGTGAGGGAACTATGGTGTAGAGGACACATTTCCAAAACCTGCTTGTAGACCTTTGTCTGAAACCCAAAAGGCAAAAGAACTATAGGTAAGCATACAACATAAGCATGTGGTTTCTGAGGAAAACTCAAAGAATACCATGGACAGACAGAAAAACCAGTGGGCAAGTCCTACAAGAGGCAGTTGAAAACCGTAAACTGATTAGAGAAATTAGACATAGTCACATTTTTGTAGGCACGGTATGAAAAGAAATTGACTAGAGAACTTGGTGACAACTGGCAAGATTGAGGGGGAAAGAGCAAGGGGAAGGCAGAGAAGTAAATACCTGGATAGCTTGATCACATGGCACGGTGAAGACAAGAACAAAGAGCTGATCCACTAACTGGTGATCGAGTAAGATGGTGAAACATGACCGCCCTACTTACCGACTTGGCAGATGACGCCGACGACGATGATGATGATGATGATGATGATGATGATGATGATGATGATGAGGATGATGATGATGAAGCATAAAACAAATGGACAAGAGAATTAGATACAGAGAAAAGTATATAGTGAAGATATTGAGGTAATTGTATCTAATGTTCTACATTCATTAGCCTCTCCCAGGCAATCATTGTTAGTTACTCTTGCGGTCCAAAGTATTCGCAGCATTCGTCTCAGGAACCACATTTTCGTTTTCTTTCAAGCTCTTGCTAAGTTACAACTGTTTCTGTACCTCTGAAGTCCGAGTGGGTTCGCCTGATGGCGAGTGACATTGGTGATTGGGACAGCTAATCCAGACGCAAACATCAGCCCAGCGAATCAAGCAAGAAGCATAAACGTTTCTTTAATCATAAAGGTTCTACACGTTTTCTTTTTCCAATATAACAGCTATCATTACACCATTTATTCAATTGCTGCTGTATGTAGGGGGAGGGTTGGTCATATTGACATATACAGAGCGCTTACCGTGGCAGTCACCAAGAAGTGTACAGTATTATATTTTTGTTCCATACTCAGATAGACACAAATCTCGAGCACACGTATAACGACTCCCACTGCATGAGAGGCTTTCACCCTAACCTACCAGCAGCGTATTCTCCATTTTAATTTCTTCAAAGAAAATATTTATTATATCATAGTAAAAACTGCTTGGAACAGAAAGCTCAAAGGTACCCATTGGGATAGAAAATATTAAATCAACGCCTGGGATCAACATAATTAAAGTAACACATGGTATAGAAAGAGTTAAGGTAACAACTGGTACAGAAAGAGATAAGGTAATACCTGGTATAGAAAGAGAGAAGGCAATACTTGATGTAGAAAGAGTTAAGGTAACACTTGGTATAGAAAGAGTTAAGGTAACACCTGGTATAGAAAGAGTTAAGGTAACACCTGATGTAGAAAGAGTTAAGGTAACACTTGGTATAGAAAGAGTTAAGGTAACACCTGGTATAGAAAGAGTTAAGGTAACACCTGATGTAGAAAGAGTTAAGGTAACACTTGGTATAGAAAGAGTTAAGGTAACACCTGGTATAGAAAGAGATAAGGTACCACCTGATGTAGAAAGAGTTAAGGTAACACTTGGTATAGAAAGAGTTAAGGTAACACCTGGTATAGAAAGAGTTAAGGTAACACCTGACGTATAAAGAGTTAAGGTAACACTTGGTATAGAAAGAGTTAAGATAACACCTGGTATAGAAATAGATAAGGTAACACCTGGTATAGAAAGCGTTAAGTTAACACCTGGTCTAGAAAGAGATAAGGCAACACTTGATGTAGAAAGAGTTAAGGTAACACTTGGTATAGAAAGAGTTAAGATAACACCAGGTATAGAAAGAGTTAAGGTAACACCAGGTATAGAAAGAGTTAAGGTAACACCTGGTATAGAAAGAGTTAAGGTAACATCTGGTATAGAAAGAAGTAAGGTAACACCTGTCATAGAAATAGATAAGGCAACACCTGGTATAGAAATAGATAAGGCAACACCTGGTATAGAAATAGATAAGGCAACACCTGGCATAGAAATAGATAAGGCAACACCTGGTATAGAAATAGATAGGCAACACCTGGTATAGAAATAGATAAGGCAACACCTGGTATAGAAAGAGTTAAGGTAACACCTGGTATAGAAAGAGTTAAGGCAACACCTGGTATAGAAATAGATAAGGTAACATCTGGTATAGAAAGAAGTAAGGCAACACCTGGTATAGAAACAGATAAGGCAACACCTGGTATAGAAAGAGTTAAGGTAACACCTGGTATAGAAAGAGTTAAGGTAACACCTGGTATAGAAAGAGTTAAGGTAACATCTGGTATAGAAAGAGTTAAGGTAACATCTGGTATAGAAAGAGTTAAGGTAACACCTGGTATAGAAAGAAGTAAGGCAACACCTGGTATAGAAATAGATAAGGCAACACCTGGTATAGAAATAGATAAGGTAACACCTGGTATAGAAAGAAGTAAGGCAACACCTGGTATAGAAATAGATAAGGCAACACCTGGTATAGAAAGAGTTAAGGTAACATCTGGTACAGAAAGAGTTAAGGTAACACCTGATATAGAAAGAGGTAAGGTAACACCTGGTATAGAAAGAGATAACGTAACATCTGGTATAGAAAGAGGTAAGGTAACACCTGGTATAGAAAGAGATAAGGTAACACCTGGTGTAGAAAGAGTTCAGGTAACATCTGGTATAGAAAGAGGTAAGGTAACACCTGGTATAGAAAGAGTTACCCCGGGAAGGTTAACCCGGTCAACAAATGCCCGCAGAAGTCGGAACTGTCGGCCTAACGGCGCAAGAACGCAGCTCTGCTGTAAACAGGCACAACGCAATCACATCCGAAAAAAAAAACTCTGGATGAACGTAGAAGAAGAAGAAGAAGAAGAAAGAGTTAAGGTAACACCTGGTACTGAAAGAATTAAACTAACAGTTAAAGTACACCTAATATGAGTGAGTGGCACCTTGCAGACTTGACAGACCAAAGTATGTGAGTTGGAATGTGGCCAATATTCCATCACAATGCCTGGGCAGAGCTTCAGAGAAACATGTGGTGCCCAAACGACATGTTCCCTCTCTCGGCCTAATCTTGTGTATTCCAGAGGAATGGGTAACCAATACGTCTGGCACAAGGTAGGCTGCAGACGCTGGCGGCTCAGCGTCAAACCTCCGAGACCTCGCCACCACGAGCAGATGGCGAGTAATGGCCAGACCCTGGAACCCAAGGGACCCGGGTTAGCGGAGGGGACGGGGGGGGGGGGGGCACGTACTTAACCAGTATTTCGGATATGTCCATTAAGCTGAACATGCATCAGTGACCATCATATCGCTGCAAAGAGCTGTAGATACATTACTTGCATGGGCAAATAGATCGTGTGTCAGCATAAACACTGAAAAGTGCAGCACCCCTCTATTTACTCTCTCTCCAAAACAAAAGGCAGGGATCATCCAGATAAATGGAATACCCCTAAGAGAAGATAAAGAAACACCAACACTTGGAGTAACATTTGATGACATACTGACATGGAGAAAACATATCAACAAAGCAGTAGCAAAAGCCAAAAGAAAAATAGTCATCCTGAGAAAACTAACCATGGGAAAATACTTAGCAAAGTTTATCAACAGAACATACGACCATACGTGGTCTACGGGTCAACTGCGTGGTGTTCAGCATCAAAAATCACACTACAAGAGCTGGACAAGGTGCAAAATCAAGCACTTAGAGTCACCACAGGAGAAATGAGATCAACCCCTATAGTGGAAATGGAGAAGATGGGGAGGACACAAGCACTGAGTGAGCGCAGAGACACGAAAACGCTAATACAAGCAGAATAGTTCCTCAGCATGCCAGACCGCCCTATGAAGAACCGATTTGAAAACTTAGCTATGGGGCGGTTGAAAAGAAGCAGTTTTATTCACCAGAACAAACGACTCTGCAGAGAAACCACCGATCTGTCCACAGTTGGTATCCCCCTGAAAACTATTCAAGAACGAACTCCATGGAAAGAGGAACATAGACTATCACTACAAATCCAGATAAAAGGGAGAGGAAGATTTTACAAGGAAGAACAGAACAGTGTACAGCGCAGAACAGCCACTCTCAGCTTCCTTGATGAAGAATACCCACAGGACCTTTGGATCCGCGTCTACACAGATGGGTCAGCACAAAATGCTGTTCGAAATGGAGGAACAGGAGTGTACATAAAATACCCAGATACTACTAGGGACACGACCAGAGTACCAACAGGAAAGTGCTGCCATAAATATGATGCTGAAATTTATTCAATCAAGATAGAAACAGAGAAATTACTAAATATCAGCCATGGTACACAACCTGTGGTGCTATTGATAGATGCAAAATAAGTACTCGAGGCGCTCCTGTCTGGAAAATTGCCAGTACTAAGGACACTACTTTTGAAATCAGCAGTCAGCGTAAGGTCACCAAACAGTGGATGCCATCTCACTGTGGAGTACCTTCAAACGAGAGAGCTGATGGATTAGCTAAGGAATGAGCAAAAGAAGAACAGCCTGATGTGCCCATTACATACCACCAAAAGAAGAGAATGATCAAATTAGTCAGAAAGCCACCAAAACCTGCCCAAGACAACTACCACGTTATGGACAGACCAGAACAAGTCATTATTCTGCGCCTCAGAACAAGACACAATAGATTACGCAACCTCATGTATACAAAATTCAAGATTGGGGAATCAGCCATGCGTACATGTGGATGGCGTCACAGACAGCAGAGCACACACTCCAAGACTGCCCAAATTACATGTCTAGGCAAACCTTCTGGCCTAGAGAAACAACAGTGGAAGATGAACTCTATGGACCGCTGAGTGAACTAAAAAAGGCAGTTAAATTCATACACGAGACAACATTGCAGTTATAGACATATTTCAAGCAAACGAAAGAAGAAGAAGAAACTGAAATCAAAACTGTTACAGGTGTAGCTGCTTACTCTGTTTAATTCCTTTCCTTATCATTTTGATACCCTTAAAATATACCCACATCTAATTTGACAAAACTCGGCTAGACTGTACCTACATATCCTGATTCGACATAACAACATCTGAACCACTACATATCTGCTTTACAGGGAAGTTGCATACCCATCCTCTACTGCTCCCTGTTGACAATACAACTGGATCCCATGGTTGACAATGTATGTGTTTTATTTACAATAGTTAAATTTTTTTTTTTCATTTAATCCTTCAAAAAATTTCATTAGGATCGAAACGACGGATTTACGTGGTGTGATTTAACTTATTTATTAAATATTTCATATTTATTATAATATTCTTATCATTTTGTTTTATTATTTCCGATCCTGTCATTTCTTTCCACTGGCCGGAGAACGTTGTAAGGCATGTACATTTGTCTGTATTTATTATTTCTTCGCATAATCTGCCCATACATAAATGACTCGTGTTATTACCACCCTAGGCCTAACCCAAGCCAGTCTGTACGTGCTGTGCTGAATCATTAGCTGGTTATATCGCCATATGCCTAGGTATGAACTTCCCTGACCTGCCTTGCACGTATCGCTGGTTTCTGGGCATGGAGAGGGAAGTAAAGCTCTAGAAATACAGTTCCCGTGGAGATGGTACTTTGGTAGCGGGTCGGGACAAGAAACCCTACATCAGACTCACCCCAATAGATGCAACCCCTTTTCAGTTCTCAGGCGATCTTATCGCCAGTGCATCGGACTAATTCATAGTGTTAGTGTGTTTGCTACCTGCATAAAGGTCCGGTGTCAACCCTAGAAATTGCAGTATTACTTCTTTTCCTATCAATATCGAGTCTGGGGTTGGGTACAAGATACTTTTCTAGAAAATGTCAGGGAAGGAAAGGCGGCGAGGAAGAGAAATGGCTATCCTACTTCATTATGCTGTGAATGAAGCTATGTGAAAAACCAACGCCTCACACCACCGATATATATATATATATATATATATATATATATATATATATATATATATATATATATATATATATATATATATATATATATATAGACACACACACACACTAGCTGACCCGGCCCGGCTTCGCCCTGTCCCTGGCGGGGAGCATCTCATTTAATTCATATTCGGCCCCTGCTCCCGTTCCTGTTCCCAAAAAAGACGACCCGCCCCGGCTTCGCCAGCCCCTTGCGGGGAACTTCTCATTTAATTCATATTCGGCCCCTGTCCCCGTTCCCAAAAAAGACGACCTGGCCCGGCTTCGCCCAGCGCCTGGCGGAGAGCATCTCATTTAATTCATATTCGGCCCCTGCTCCCGTTCCCGTTCCCCAAAAAGACGACCCGGCCCGGCTTTGCCCAGTCCCTGGTGGGGAGCGTCTAATTTAATTCATATTAGTAGTCATATAAGCTTCCGTTCCCGTTTCCGGTAATATGGCGAACAGATTGGAAGAGAATAATCTTCATCCCAATAACTAAATAGGGCAATCTTACCAAGATATCTTTCAGGGGCCGAATATGAACGTAAACTTACCAAGATATCGGGGGGGGGGGGGGGGCTGAGTAGTCTCGAGGTATGGTGTCCGCCACGAGTACTGGAGGTCCCGGGTTCAGGCCCCGGTGAGGACAGGGATTTATTTAAAAAATCCACCTGGACTTCAAGTAATAAAATTTCCCCTGGTTTCTGGTTAGCGAGATCGGACGCCCGTGTGTATTGTTGCGCGCGTAAAAAATCCCTTGGCAGTTGGAAATCGAAAAAGAGTAGCCTAAAGGCGCTGCCCGGGCAAAATTTCGAGTTAAATATCTACCAAAAGTATTTCAGGATCCTCGCTGATACAACGGGGTTCGTGCATTGAGCTGAGTTTCTCCAGACTCAGGTTTGAGTTAGGAGGAAAACGGAGCACTTATGAGTTAAACCGTGTGCCTTGATGTTGATCCAACGACTAAACTAAACTAAACTAAATTACCAAGATATCACGAAAGCCCAATAAATGCTGGGATGACTGTAGAGATGTCGAAGAAAAATAAAAAGATGAGTTAGAAAATTTTCACTTATTTAAAATAGATGCATTATTTTTATGAAAACTTTAAAACTGCCTTAAAGATTTTATCATTATATATTATAACGCATATGCCTGTAAATAACTGTAGACAAACATTTTATAAAGCTTTGATAACAATGCAACAATTATATATAAAATATATAGCAATGCTACTAAAAGTTATGTCCCTTGATATAACTTTTCTTAAGTTAAGTCCCCTCGCTATATATAAATTATAATGTAAATTACAAAATTTTATTTTATTACGTAAATAGCTGTTTGTAAACTAACAAACTATGACAGTTGGCTGCACGGGAATGATAAGAACACGTGTAGAAAATTTTGTCTCAATCGGATGGACCGTTCGCGAACGCATAAATAACATACATACAAAAAGACAGACAGACATACATTGTATTATATATATATATATATATATATATATATATATATATATATATATATATATATATATGTATATATATATATATATATATATATATATATATATATATATATACACACACACACACACACACACACACACACACACACACACACACACACACACACACACACACACTGTTCAAAAAAAAAAAAAGAAAAAAAGAAACGCAACATTATTGCAGTTTCAATTGCAAACTTGAACCAACATTTTATTTTACGATGCTGATTAGCCCACTGCAGTCGGTTCTGGCGATGCAGGTCCGTAAGAACAGGACCTATGTAGGGTCTTCTAGCCCAAAGACCAGCGTCGTGCAGCCGGTTCCTGACTGTTTGATCTTAAATTCGACGAGCTCCTGGCATTGGCTATACTGTGGAGGACGCAAATGCGAATCGATTCCTAAGGTGACGCAGCCGTATGAAGCGGTCTTCGGCAGCAGTTGTGATTCTGGGTCTTCCACTGCGCGGCCGGTCTGCCTCTAAGCCAGTTTCTTGAAATCTCCCCCCTCCCCCAAAGGCGACTAATGGTGCTTCTAACCACATTAAATTCTCTGGCTACTACACTTTGTGACTGTCCAGCCTGTACACGTCCAATAATGATGAGTCGTTGTTGAACTGTAATGAGATGAGCCATACTTGCGCATTGAATCTTCAACTGAATTTAATCGAGGAGCGTCAATTTTTATAGGCATTCAATAATATGGTCAGAGAGTTTTGTGTTCAGTAAGTTTCACGGGATTATAATGAATCTGTCACGAGTTATTGGCAAACAATGTGGAAATGACATGAACGGGGTTGCAAAAGATAGGCTGGCTTAGAGTGAGTTGGTTGAGGGCCTAGATAAAGGGCAAAATAAGAATAATACAGCGATTAATTGTGCCACGTTGATATTGATTGATAGGTATCAACGCACGCTTGGGTTGCTGCTCTTTTCTAGTCTTCAGTTTCTATATTGTCTAGCATGTTTTCTAAAATATACTTGTGTGTGGGCCTATCAATATCTAGGATATTTATTTTTACGCTCTCGGATTTTCCTTAAGTGTTTAACAGCAGTTGATTTTTTCTGTTTATTACATATGGGAACCAACCAAACAGCGGCAGCAGCAGCAACAGTAGTAGTAGTAGTAGTAGTAGTAGTAGTAGTAGTAGTAGTAGTAGTAGTAGTAGTAGTAGTAGTAGTAGTAGTAGTAGTAGTAGTCGTAGTAGTAGTCGTAGTAGTAGTAGTAGTAGTAGTAGTAGTAGTAGTAGTAGTAGTAGTAGTGGCAGCAGCAGTAGCATTAATAGTATTAGTAGTAGAGTAGTAGTAGTAGTAGTAGTAGTAGTAGTAGTAGTAGTAGTAGTAGTAGTAGTAGTAGTAGTAGTAGTAGTAGTGGCAGTATTATTATTATTATTATTATTATTATTATTATTATAGTAGTAGTAGTAGTAGTAGTAGTAGTAGTAGTAGTAGTAGTAGTAGTAGTAGTAGTAGTAGTAGTAGTAGTAGTACTAGTAGTAGTAGTAGTAGTAGTAGTAGTAGTAGTAGTAGTAGTAGTAGTAGTAGTAGTAGTAGTAGTAGTAGTAGTACAACCGTATAATTTATAACAGGCAATACATTGATTAAAATAGATGAAATGTTTTCTTTCGACCCATTGCCATAAAATAGTCTTATGAGATGTGTCATAATTTATCAGATACGAGTACTTTCCTTTTGAATAGACGCAACTACAGATAAAACGCACTGTCAGCCGTTTTGTCTATCGGTAACGCCAGCAGTGAACACTTGGTTCGTTA
>OY992881.1:64531030-64551030 GCA_963921405.1 Cepaea hortensis
GCCCCCGACAGAAAAAAACAAGGATTCGAACCCGGGTCTCCCGAAGGAGAATCTGACATTCTAGCCACTTGGCCAGCCACTCCTCCTTTCTTTCTTACGTTCGCTCGAAAGCGTATTCCGTACATGTGTTACTACTTCTAGTGCACTGGACTGACTTTTGTGTGTGAATTAGCTTTCCCTACTATAATGATGATGTAACTGTAGGTATGGGCAGATGTTTTCCCCATCATGCACTCCAAATTTACACCAAACACGAAGTAATGTTAACTGCCTCATCGTCGATAAATTACAAAACATACAGGGACAACCAGAAAGCGGGAAAGTTTCACAAGAACAAGATCACGAATTATAAAATCGGCGAATTCTGCGATGACAAAATCTTTATTAAATACACGAAGACAAACATATACTTTCCAATATTGTGTATGTGTGTCTACTTCTGTTCTTGTTTAGCTCTTTATACCCTGTTGGGCCATAGACCCCCAGCCAACCCACGCCAAGCCGTCTTGCCCTATCTGTCGCTATCCCATGCAGCTGGTCTATGTTCTGCGCATATTATTCATTTCTGTTTTTAATTCTATTCTCTGTGTGTTTTTAGAGCTTTCTCTATTTCGTTTGCACTGTGGCCCCCCAGACAAAGGACTTTCCACTTATGCTATTTATTCTCAGGCTGCTTTCTTATCCAGCGCCAAGTGTTTTTTCCTTACCTATTGAGTCACTTCCAAGTTTTTAGTTATCTCCACAAGCCCCACACTGGTGATTCTGTTTAACCATTTCATTATATTCTGCACAAACACCAATTAATGAATGTTATTTATGTGCGTGCGCAGAGAAAATTTCTTCAAAACGTAACTATTTTTCTATACGTTCGTCACTGAATATATCATACTGTCCCATTTATACTGCAATGAAATAGTCACAGTGCTATTGTATCTAACTATTTGGATCATGTCAGGAGTAACTGACCTAGCAAGCTGTTTAAGCGACGTATTGTTTAGTAGGATTTGTTGCAACACATACATCATCCCGTAGATCAGTGGTTCTCAACCGGTGGGGAATTCCCTCCCCCACCCCCCAGGGGGAATTTAAGGGTTTCCAGGGGGGGGGGGGATGAAGACCATTTTAAGATCGCGTTAATACAAGAATCGATTACTTGATATTAGTTTTTCCCTTCATACTTTACAGTTATGTACGTCTCATCCTTCTAAAATTCAATTTATAAAGTAAGTAGACCCACAAATCACGTTTTATGTGGATGTCTAGACTTGTTTTAGTATATGCTATTACATTTACCTTCCATTTTTACGTATACTGTGTAGGGGTGGGGGGATTTTTAGGTCAATCAATCAATCATGTGCCATGCCGGAAAGCGTGGGCGGTCATGACTCGCCAATTCACTCGATCACCAGTGTCGTGGATCAGCTCAGTGTTCCTGTCTCGTCCATGCCATGTGGCCAAGCCATCCAGGTATTTTCCTCTCGGTCTTCCTCTTGGTCTGTTCCCCTCGATCTTGCCAGTTGTCACTAAGTTCTCCAATCCATTTCTTCTCATAACATTTTTAGGTAGGAAATATGAAAAAGGGAGGGGGGGGGGGAATGACGTTCTGAAAATATAGTGAAGGGGGGCACGGGCCAAATGTTTGATTGGAAGGGGGGGGGGATGACGTTCTGAAAATATGGTGAAGGGGGGCACGGGCCAAAAAAGGTTGAGAACCACTGCCGTAGATCGAAACGCGACACCCATGTCTTAGTCTCTGTCAAGGATTGATTGATTGATTGATTTAGGAACCGACATCACAACATTCGGGGCATTCCCATAAGCGCTCCGTCCCCATCCTCAGAAGCCAGCGAAGTGATCCAACCCCATTAGTGCCAGCAGTAATCTGATTATATGTACGTCTCGCCTTTCCTCTAAGCGTCGAGCATCGGCCAGATCTCCTCGTCACTCCACGCTGTCGCATTCTTGCCAGACCATGGTGATCCATTTGCTCCTCCGAGGTGTACACGTGCTCTGTCAAGGAATGGCTTTACAACGATTTGCTTATATTCTGTAATCATGTCACAGCTATTCACTGTCTTCGTCATGTCTGCTAGCAATTACTTACAACGATATGCTTCCAATCTTTAATCATATCACGGTTATTTGAAGTCTTCACACTGTCTTAGTGATGCCTGCTAGCAATTGCTTGCAACATATTCTTTAATCATGTCACAGCTATTCACTGTCTTCACACTGTCTTAGTGACGTCTCTATCAACAATACCCATACAGCGATATTTTATAAACCTGTGCTCATCAAATATTGACTCTCTTAGAGATGTCTCTATCAACAATACCCATACAGCGATATTTTATAAACCTGTGCTCATCAACTATTGACTCTCTTAGTGGTGTCTCTATCAACAATACCCATACAGCGATATTTTATAAACCTGTGCTCATCAAATATTGACTCTCTTAGAGATGTCTCTATCAACAATACCCATACAGCGATATTTTATAAACCTGTGCTCATCAAATATTGACTCTCTTAGAGATGTCTCTATCAACAATACCCATACAGCGATATTTTATAAACCTGTGCTCATCAAATATTGACTCTCTTAGAGATGTCTCTATCAACAATACCCATACAGCGATATTTTATAAACCTGTGCTCATCAAATATTGACTCTCTTAGAGATGTCTCTATCAACAATACCCATACAGCGATATTTTATAAACCTGTGCTCATCAAATATTGACTCTCTTAGAGATGTCTCTATCAACAATACCCATACAGCGATATTTTATAAACCTGTGCTCATCAAATATTGACTCTCTTAGAGATGTCTCTATCAACAATACCCATACAGCGATATTTTATAAACCTGTGCTCATCAAATATTGACTCTCTTAGAGATGTCTCTATCAACAATACCCATACAGCGATATTTTATAAACCTGTGCTCATCAAATATTGACTCTCTTAGAGATGTCTCTATCAACAATACCCATACAACGATATTTTATAAACCTGTGCTCATCAACTATTGACTCCCTTAGTGACGTCTCTATCAACAATACCCATACAACGATATTTTATAAACCTGTGCTCATCAACTATCGGCTGTCTTAGTGATGTCTCTATCAACAATACCCGTACAACGATATTTTATACACCTGTGTAGCAAAATCGTCCCTGCCCGCCCGGTGTTCGTGTATTCGAATCCCCTTTTAAACAAGGACTTATTTTTTTACTGAACAAGGCTCAGACGTCGACCCAGACTTAAATGGATACCAGGACATTTTATGGGAAGCAAAGGCGGCTGGTGCAATATTGACCACATCACCCATCTGTCGGATATTGACCACATCACTCATCTGCAGGATATTGACCACATCACCCATCTGTCGGATATTGACCACATCACCCATCTGTCGGATATTGACCACATCACCCATCTGTCGGATATTGACCACATCACCCATCTGTCGGATATTGACCACATCACCCATCTGTAGGATATTGACCACATCACCCATCTGTAGGATATTGACCATATCACTCATCTGTAGGATTAACAACGCCCAATTCTTAACTCTTTGAAAATAAGTTTGTTCGTTGGTTCTAATGCCGATTGGTCTAAAACTTTGAGGGGATAGTGCCATGTACCCAGTAACCTCAAGGAGTGGATAAGACGCCTGTATTTGTTGTTCACTACTATCTGCAAGCAAGCGTCGTTGAGCTTCGTGTCCTAACTGTGACTGTCGCCCGCCTGTCCAGGAATGGGGAAATCAAGCAAGGAAACCATTAAAAAGCATTAACCACAAACTCTGTTCTATGCAGTGATGTCAGGGATCTCGACAAGGTCATCACTTTCCCACGCGAAACGCTTGCATTGACAAAAATCTTCTTGCCTTTATCTTGGGCCTTACATAACCATATGCACGGACGCACACACCCACACACGCACATACACACTCGCACACCACGACCTGTGGGGCTGACGTTAAACATGTCTTGATGGCCCCATTAAATTTACTCATGCATGTTCTTGCAGTTATGGATGTCCTGTTCAGATAGGATCAGCGCAGTTGTCAGCTGGTCAGCCCCTGTCTCCAGAATGTCACCTTGTATGTGGCAAGTCCGCGTCCACAATTGTCTTTGTTGGAGGAGGGTAAGCAAGGGCTGTGTAGTTTTGTTTCTGGGGTTTTTATTTCACGTCTACCACAGTTTGTTACATACTTATTGTTTGCTCTACATGCTTCCTTAAAAACAATCTCTCTCTCTCTCTCTCTCTCTCTCTCTCTCTCTCTCTCTCTCTCTCTCTCTCTCTCTCTCTTTCACTCTCTCTCCTTCTCTACCCCCCCCCCCCCCGCATATCCTATTACAGGACATCGCTGTCAACACCAGCATTTTACCGTTGTTGTTGATTTCTTGTCTGTCACACTATATATATATATATATATATATATATATATATATATATATATATATATATATATATAGCCGGTCTCCGTGGCCTAAGGGTTAACGTCTTTCTCCGTAATCCTGTATATTCTCGTGAGTAACGTAACCTGTGCGAGAATCGGAAGCGGTTCTAGCCGCGTTGATAACTTACGGGGTATGTGAGCCGGTCGCTCGGACAGCAATGGCAAACTACTGAGCGTAATCTTTCCTAGTAGGCCTACATCAACAAAAGCTGAAAAATGCTGATGTTGACTGCAACGTCCTGTAAGGGATATGCAAAAAAAGACACACACACACACACACACACACATATATATATATATATATATATATATATATATATATATATATATATATATATATATATATATATATATATATATATATATACAGGGAGGCCCCGGTTAGCGTCAGGGTTACCTTCTTGGAAAACGCGACTTTAAGTGAACTGACGTATAGCGAAACACTATTTCCAATAGAATTAAATAAAATACAGTATAATATGTAATGTTTATTTTGATGGTTGTTGATATTTATTGGCTAAATAGAGGTGGGTTGGAGGTCGAATGGTAGAGTTATTGTGAAGTAGAGGCATTAAATTCTGCATCTTTATCTGAGGATGAAACTGTAACCTCTTTCTGCCTCTTTTTTTGGCTCCTCTCTGCTTGAACAAAAAAGGTATCTAATGTCTGTAGCACAGCCTTTCTCCTTTTCTCTAAGTAAAGCTCCTTGTAACAGTTGATGGCGCCTGTTACTGCCCTCGACATTTTGAAGCTCGGTTCTCTGTTCGGGTCATCCTCATTTATTATGTCCATTGCCACATCAATCAACTGAAAGAATTGTGACAAACGTTCAGCTGTCAACATTCGAGGTGGGAGGAGGAGGGGTGTGTTACAACAGGGTGCTCCTCTTCCTGCTGAGCTCTCTGCACGTCGAGTTGCATTAGGTCATCATTAGACAGCTCGTCTCCATGTAATGCAAGCAACTCATCAATGTCAGCTTCCTCCATCTCTTCAAAGCCAGCTTTAGTGGCTATGCTAGCGATTGTCGTCGAATAGCATGAACGTCGTCAAATTCACAAAAGTCGTGCACCCATTCTGGCCAGTTTTCGCCACACAGCATTCATGCATGCTGACGTTACCTCACTCCATGAATCCGCACTGTTGTCAATGGCCTTGATGATGTTGTAATCTCGCCAGAATCATTTAATGGTAGGCTTACCTTTACCGTCCGTAGCCTTGATGAGCTGTGAGAAAGTGCGACGCAAATAATAACTGTTGAAACTTGCAATTACACCTTGTTCCATTGGCTGGATCAATGAAGTCGTGTTTGGTGGCATGAATACGAACTTGACGTTCTCGGACAAGTCGTCCAGATTGACTGGATGACCAGGGGCGTTATCCAATAGCAGCAATATCTTAAATGCTAGGTTTTATCTAGCACAGTATTCCCTTAGAGCAGAGGTAGCATAAATAGTTATCCATTCCTGGAATAACGTTCCTGTTATCCAAGCCTTTTTGTTGGCACGCCATGTAACGCGCAAGTGTTCCTTTGCGTGTTTCTGAGTGGTACACCAGTCAGGGCTTAAACTGGAAATCTCCTTCAGCGTTACCACGTAGAAGAAGAGCAAGCCTATCTTTGGCAGCTTTAAAGCCAGACGCAGTCTTCTCATATTTCGAAAAATAAGTCCTTGGTGGCAGTCTTTTCCAATAAAGCTCTGTCTTGCCAACATTGATGACTATTTTTAAAAATATGGATACAACCACCAGTTCAGGTTTTGATGCTGAGGGTTGCGTTCCCTGGCTAGGGAATTGTCAGAGCATAGAAGTCGGAACATAACTACTTGTTCACCAAGTGTACCAGGGGCGTAATGTCCATTTGTCGAAACGACAACCGTTAAAGAGGGGAAATTATTCATTTTGTATAACTGGTTGTGTAACATTGTTGACTTCGATTAAAGCAAAGCATTTATAGTCACATAACTCACATTATAGTCGTATTTGTCAAAAATTGAGATAACACTGGATTGTTTTGTTCATACGTCATCTAATAACCAACTATGTAAACAGACGAGTATGTTGACAGTATTTGGTTCAAGTGACGAGCGCGTCTTATTAACAATATAACCAGCAGAGCTGAACAATCGTTCACATGGAACTGAGGTAGCCGGTATGCACAAAATGATCTGTTCAAGGAATGCAAATTTTGGATATCGATGTTCATTAAGTTTCTCCCATTGTAGAGGGTCGACCGGTTCTGCAACTTTCTTCTCCATTTTATAACGTAGTAATTCATCAGAAAAGCTGTCGACATGAACTTCCGTGTCTGAGTCAGACTCCATTAGCTTAAGACGCTTTTCATTTGGTTCACATATAGTTTCATTGTTAATGTCAGTATCATTCGTTGCAGCTGTCTCCATCTGCTCATCATGAACATTATCTGCTACTTGTTGTTCAATACGCGACAAAGTTCGTTCTTTTGCATCTTTTGACAAACACTTCAGGTATGTGTAGCGTGGATCAAGTGCTGTTGCAATCCGTAGTATTTCAATACTTGTCATATTAGCTACACGTTCACTGAAGTCATTAAAAGATGCTGCCTTAAATTTAGCCGTGTAGCCCGGATCATCATCGTGTACAGTCATATGCTTTGTCAACGACGATAGCAGTGGCAATACACAGCTACATGAAACATAATCTTGACCGCCAAGCAGGACCGTGGTCTGACAGAATAAGTCCAAAACTTTGACATATTTCTAAATCTTCTCCCAATCCGAATATAACAGTTTTGGACCTTTGTATTGCATCTTTTCATCTGACGTGTAGACAGCTTATGCTTCTGGCCTGTAGAAGACTCTGCAGCATAATAAAAAATACTGTTCCATCTTGTTGGTGCATCTTGCTGCAGCTTACACAATGGTGACTCAGTACAATTTTGCAATCGGTTGTGTTTGCAGCACTATGTTTTTAATGTCCGACAATTTTTCGAAATTTCCCAATGTTTCGGTATCAGCGGCTTTAAATCCATGTAATATGCTCAGTTTTAAGCTATGAGCCAAACAAGGAATATGTCCAAAACTGGTTTTATCAACAGCTGAAACCATATTTCTTGCATTGTCAGTAACTAGAGCTGAATTCTGTTCGTTATATCCCAGTCTATGGCAAACTGTTTATATAACTCGGCAACACTTTCAGAATAATGACGTTCAACAACATTCACGCATTCAAGAGCAACATTTTTTTTTTCAATGTTCAGTCATCGGCAATCCAATGGCCAGTAATTCCACAATAGCTTTCGTTACCTAGAGATATCCAAAAATCAGATGTTAACGCAATTCCCTTTGCGTTTTTCACAGATTCTTTAACATTGTGAATCTTGCTGTTATACTTAGCAGTCAACAGTTTGTCAACAGTGCGACGGAATGGTAGCTTATATTCAGCATTTTGCAATACTGTACGTAATACTTGTTAAAGGCCTTCAGCGTATACTATTGATATTGGTCTGCCACTACTAGCAATGCAGTTTGCAAGTGATACTTGAATATCATGTTGTAATGCAACACTCAATGGACGATTAGGCGAACGACAAAAGTGACTCAAAGTAGCCTGCTTCGAAGCAGGTAACGATGCTGCAATAGACCGTCTCAGCTGAAGTTTCTGATACTGTAGTGGATGTTTGTTTTGCAGGTTGTAAGTAAGCGAGGTGTTAGAACCATGGTAGTCAAACGACTTATCACAATGAACGCAATAAACCTTTTCAGCATTTTCAATATTTCGATCAGTCAATACTTTAAAACCAAAATATTCATGTAATCGTCCGGACATTTGTTTATATGTCTCCGCTGCCATGTTGTCACAGAGACAGAACCTGAACCCTCATTAAATGAAATTGCTTGGGCTATAAAGAACCTGAAGAATGGTAAATCACCTGGATGTGATGAGATACCAGCTGAACTAATTAAAGCGGGAGGAGAAGAAAGCATACACATCTATCATGCATTATGTACAAAGATTTGGAATTATGGTATATGGCCAAAAGACTGGAAGAGAACTATCTTCATTCCAATACCAAAAAAGGGCAACCTGAAATTATGCACCAACTATAGACCTGTTGCCCTGAACAGTCATGCAAGTAAAATTCTACTAAAAGTAATAATGCGAAGACTTCGTAAGAAAATGGAAGAAGATATTAACGTGGTACAAGCTGGATTTAGACAAGGAAGAGGAACAAGAGATCACACATTCAACATGCGTTTAATAATAGAGAAGTCCAGAGAATTTAATGTAAACCTATTCTTATGTTTTGTGGATTATTCAAAGGCATTTGACTGTGTACAACATCAGAAACTTTGGGAAATCATGAGGAATATGGGCACCCCATCACATGTAGTGCAACTCATAAAAATGCTCTATCTAGACCAACAAGCAGCAGTTAGAATAGATGGCGAGACATCAGATTGGTTTGACATCAAGCAAGGAGTCCGTCAGGGCTGCGTGCTGTCACCCTATTTGTTTAAACTGTACGTCGAAAATATAATGAGAAATGTAAGAGATGATATAAACAGGGAACTATATGCTGCCCTAAATATCGGCTGTCATGACATACCAGAGATTCGATATGCTCGTGATACAGTATTACTATCGACAACACAGAATGGCATAGAAAACCTAATAGTCTCAACCCAATTGAATAGTGAAAATCACAACTTATATTTTAACATAGCAAAAACAAAGATAATGCATACAGATAAAACTACTATGGAGAAAGAAATATACATTAATGGGGAAAAATTGGAGGTGGTGGAAAATTTTGAATATCTTGGGTCATTGATTACCAACAACGGTGACACAATGACAGAAATTAAACGGCGACTATCCATTGCTCATCAAAGACTAAAACAGCTGAATAAATTATGGAGTGGGACGGACAGAACTACAAAAATTAGATTTTTAAGAGCATGCATATTTCCCATTGCAACATACGCCTGCGAGACATGGACACTTACTAAACAAGCTGAACAGCGCATAAACGCCTTTGAATATAAATGTTATAGACGAGTTCTAAGAATATCTTGGGTAAAGAAAAGAACAAATACATCCATACTTCAAGAGTTGAATATTGAGGAGGGTTGGCTATTAAAGACGATAAAACAAAGAAAATTGAAGTATTTTGGTCACTTGAAACGTCACGAAAGTTTGGAGAGAACAATAATGGAAGGGTATATGCCTGGGAAGAGAGGAAGAGGAAGGCCAAAGAGAAGATGGGTGCAGGATGTGGCGGATGATCTCCAGATGGGTGTATCAGACGCGGGACATCTTCCTTATGATCGAGAGGTTTTCCGGAAGGTTGTTATAGGAGCGAGGTTCTGCAAAGGACATGCTACTGAATGAATGAATGAATGCCATGTTGTTACTTTTAGACTTCCGGTTCATGTGTATAAGTGATTAGGAGAAAAGTTTTTGATTAATCGTTAAAAAAAAATTATTCGTTAATAAAAATTAACGATTAATCGATTAATTAATCGTTAACTTCAGCAGCCCTACTATATATATATATATATATATATATATATATATATATATATATATATATATATATATATATATATATATATATATATATATATATATATATATATATGGAACTAACCCATATTGTTATGGAACAAACATTGCTTGGCTAGCGAAACCATTAAGTGAAAAGTCCGAATCGAACGCTCGCTATGTGGATGTCATCTGCAGATTGATCTCTCCTGGCTTCTGGAGGAACAGCCTGTGGTGGACGAGAGGCCCAATATACGAAAGTGAGGCTAAGCAGCCATGTGCAGACATGACGATTCCTTGGCTGAGCCCAGTATCGGAGCGTCAAGTGTCGTCGGCTCTGCAATTATGGAAGCCTCCCTAGATGGCGGGGAATGCCCATGTTTGCCCCTGCCTTCTCTTGAGGGCTGACCGTTATGTCTCCGGCTGATCTTAACGGACCAGCTGAGATGGGGATGATATCTCAACAGTGAGAGTAGAATGTCCTTCGAAACACCCGGGAAGGTTAACCCGGTCAACAAATGCCCGCAGAAGTCGGATGTGTCGGCCAGAGTCGCAAGTATTGCAGCTCTGCTGTAAACAGGCACAGCGCAATTACGTTTAAAAAAAAAACACCACTCCGGATGAACGCAGAAGAAGAACAATAAGTTATGAAACAAACGGCACACACTGGGTGATATGGCCGGTTTACTTCCAAAGACATTTCTTGGTCTCATTTAGGCGGGTCTATGTTGGAGCCTAGATCTATTTTTAAAACTGGAAATCGTCATGTTGCCGAGTCTTTAATAACAGCAGATGGAAGATGTATTAAAGGAGTTAAATGTATTATAGCCCAAGCAAAAGGAGCATCTCGCAAGATGAAGAATATTCTCTGTAGTATATCTATGTCAGTCGAGGAGGGAAATAAAGTTCTTAAGAGTTAATTTAATCAATCAGGATGTACGGAAGCGAATCGTGGATAATAAGCAGACAAGTGCCGAATTGCGTGAAAGGTGTGGAGATGTGAATTTATAGTTAAATGATGAGAAAACTGTGGGCGGATAGAAAGAGCGATGCAGATATTCTGAAAGAAGTTAACTCTCTAAGAGAACTGATTATTCGCATCACACGAAGGCAGTCCACATTACCTTTGGGCATGTCGTGAGTATGTGGAAAGCTAAAGTGTGTCGTCACATCTGGAAAGTTGGATCGCGGGAGAGACAGGAGAAGAGAATGCTGGACAGTTTGCCATCATGGCATGGAGAAACATCAGTATCAAAAGTTATTGGCGGCACACGAGATAGAAGGATGTGGTCAGACGTGATCACCAACCCCACACGGCATGGACTATAAGAAGATATCCCTGTAACATGATATAATAAATATCAACGTATTTTACTGAATCACACAGTGCAGATCATCAATTTGTAAACCCAGTAATCTATTTCTCCAAGTTTTTGGTCTGCGGCGGACATAGACGACAATGATTCCCGAATCCAATCTGTGATTTGATATTTTGATGAAACTGGTGTTGCTATTATTGTTATTTGTTTCCAACTTGGAAAAGCTGTCCAATTAATTCTGCTTAGACTTCATCTGTCTATCTTGCCTAGTATTTTCCTCACATTCTCTATTTCACCTCCTAAGTTGATACGTCCCAACTGTCTGATCCATTTGATTATGGTGAGTGACCTTTTAACTCCTACAACTCTGTTGACTCCTGTGAACCCAGGAATAGTATATTTGTATCTGTATTCCTGTTTTATCTAGATTGTTTCTATAATACTACATGTCTCAATGATACTGTATTATTGTGTTGGTGGATGGGGATGTGAGTGAGGGATGTCTGTATGGGTGGGGAGATGTGTGTGTGGGTGGGGATGTCTGTGTTTATGGGTAGGGGTGTGTGGTTAAGGGATGTGAGGCTGGGGAATGGGTGGGTGGAGGATGTGTGGTTGGGTAGAGGATGTGTGGGTGGGTGATTGTATATGGGTAAGGGTGTGTGATTAAGGGAAGTGTGTTTAAGGTATGTTTGGTTGGGGGTATGGGTGGGTGGAGGATATGTGAGTGGGTAGAGGATATTGTTGGTGGGTGAGTGTGTGTAGGTTAGGAGATGGTGGGGCATGTTTGTATGGGTGGGCTTGGGATCTGTGAGTGGGCTGGGGGACATGGGAGATTATGTGGGTGGGTGCGGAATTTGTGCGTGGGTAAGTGCGGAATATGTGAGTTGGCGGGGAGAAGTGTGTGTGTGTGGGGAATGTATGGTTGAGGGATCTGTGTTTGGCTGGGTGGTTGGAGGTGTGTGGGTGGAGAAGGATATGTGGGTGGGTGATTGTTGGTGGGTAATGGGACGGGTGGAGGATATGTGAGTGGGTGGGGAGATGTGTATAGGTGGGTGGTTGTGTGTGGGTGGGGGATATGTGGGTTGGCTAATGTATGTGTGCTTGGGGTGTGGGTGGATGGGATGTGTGGTGGGTGGGAGTTGTGTGTGGGTAGGGAGATGTGTAGGTGTGGGGATATGGTTGATGGGTGGGAGAATGTATGTGTGTCTGGGTTGTGTGTGTGGTTGGGTGGGGGATGTGTGGTGAGTGGTGGATGTGTCTCATAACATGGTAATATGCATTGTTTATGTTTACAAAATTCATTTGACAGTGTTTTTTCCTATGCACTATTGGTGAACGAAAGATGAGTGATTGGAAGGGCCGAATGTAAGACGGGCCTGCGTGCCCAATTTGTTACCCTTTGAAAATAAAGTCTGTTCGTTCGTTCGTTCGTTCGTTCGTTCGTTTGTATCCTTCATTTATGTTTAGTACAGTTCACATCTGGGTAAGAAACTATTTTGTTTTAGATGTTCCATCAAAAAAAAAAAAAAACTTCATAATTTCTATACTGTATTTCCTGATAATGTCATGAGCGCGGTTATGTCAACAGCAATATGAGTCCAGCACCATATACCTGTTACTCTGTACGACGTTTAGTAGGGTCCTTTTCATTACTTTGTAATTACAGGGTGTTCTCAAATTGCAAATCCCATGTTTGTAAACTCGTGAGTAATTTATATATATATCTTTACCTTTGTTCTCAGCAGCTTACCGTCAGGTCCTTTGCATGAGGTTACCGATACAATACTCTTACAATTACATGTTAAGACCCGACCCGGCAGTAAGATGTAGTAAATTTCCCAGACTAATGTCATTTAAAGAATGCTAAACATGGCAGCTTAAACAGGTCGCTTCGTCCGGTTGACATCACAGCTATAAATAGATGTAAACAATATTACATGGTATTTGCTTTCTGGCGTGGGAATCGGGTTAACACCTGGTTCCTACTTTGACAATATGGAGTCAAATGATAAACTGTTGATATTATCGGTAAGTTGATTTAGTGTTTCAGTTGTGGTGCTTTGATTGTTTCTGTTAATCTAGATATTGACTAATTAAGTCCAACAACTTTTTTCTATTGTTTTAAATAACATTAGTTAATCAGTAAGTTTTTAAGTGAACAATTTTACTTTCATCCTCTTGATATTAACTCATTCAGTCTATAAACAGTATTAACATTTCGCGTCTTGTTTTGTCTCCTCGTGTGCCATCATCAGTGGCATTAAACATCGAATATCAGTGGCATTATAGGTCGAATATCAGTGGCACTATGCGTCGAATATTAGTGGCATTATACGTCGAATATGAATGACATTACACGTCAAATATTTGTGGTATTATAAGTCAAATATCAGTGACATTATGCGTCGAATTATACGTCGAATATCAGTGACGTTACACGTCAAATATCAGTGACATTATTCTTCAGACGCTTTACTCCAAATATATCTTAATTTTAGCGCGCGTGTTAGACTTACGGCACTTACGCTGACAATAGAATGAGTGTAGCCAGGCGAGGGTTTGGTGTCAGCTATCGGCGCGCGCTATGGAAGGGAAAGACTCAGTTAGTTGCATATCCTTTACAAGACGTAGTAGTCACCTCCAGCATGTTTTGCCTGTTTGTTATTCCTTGACAAGTTTACGTTCAGTAGTTTGCTATTGCTTTCTGAACGACCAGCACTCATACCACTGTAAAGAAACCAACGCAAAGCGGTCTGCTTCCAAATCGCCTGCAGCTGTGTTTCGAACACGGTATTCGAGATTATTTGCATTTGTAACTCCTTCGCCACAGAGTTGGAAGACTGAGTAGCCTTTTTTCTGTATTAGTTTACTCTCTTTGAACATCAGCGTAGTTCATACAAGTTTTACTATTTCTAGTGCTGAAGTGCTATATACAACCTGTTTTGTTGTATGGCTGTGAATATTGGAATGTACATGAACAAATTAAGAAGGGATTGGAAGCAACAGGTATGTGGTTCCTGAGACGAATGTTGCGAATTCCTTGGACTGCCAAAGTAACTAACAACTACTGCCTGAAAGAGACAAACAGCTTTCTTTGGTCATGTGGTGAGAAGAGAGGCATTGGAGAACATCGTGACAACTGGGAAGACGGAGGGGAAGAGAGGCAGAGGCAGACCAAGAGAAATGATGCTGGATGGATTGCGACGGTGGCATGGATAAATATTAACGATGGAGTTGATCCAGAAAACCAAAGACCGAGATCTGCGGAGAGTCATGAACGTCTACGCCAGCCGATATGGCACTTGATGATGATGAGTGCACTGGACTGATTATTGCATGTGGATTAGCTTTCCTTATTATAACTGTCCCTCACGACCGGCGAACCCACTCCGACTTCTGAAGTACTTGTAATGTCTCCAAGTCAAGGATGAGAAGCCAACATTTTAGTCCACCTGATCTCGGCATCAACACACCGGGAGTTTACATTCGCCCTCGCTGGCCTCCACAAGCTATCTATCCATCCATGCACTCAGGACTACAAGAATGTGATGGTCCAGACACAGCACATACACACAATAGGTTCCTGGTACGGGATTTGAGTGTGTGTGTGTGTGTGTGTACGTGTGTGTGCGTGTGTGTGTGTGCGCGCACGTGTGTGTGTTTATATCTTCATTTTACTAAATGGGATTACTTGGTAAGAGCTTTTTTCAAACATGTAATAATGTGCCATTTCCCCTCTAAAATGCTGGAGGGTGTCAGAAATACCAGCATGGGTCTCAACTCGAGGGAGTGAAACTCTCAAGGCCACCTCCTAGAGTCTAGCGACGGGGCAACACAAAAGAGTGCGACAAACAGAGTTCAGGCAATGACTTCCACCTGAATAAGTGGACAAATCAGCACTGGACCAGAAGATAGCGTTCACATGTCCTGAGATGGGAACATTGTTTTAAAGGGAGGTAAAAGTCACCTATGCTGATACAGAAGACAAGGAGAGAACAACACACATTTAAAGTTAGTTTCCCATCCATTACAGAACGTCGCAGTCAATCCTGGCATTTTTTTTTTCTGTTTGTGATTTCTTGGTAAGTTTAGGTTTATTAGTTTACCATTGCTTTCTGAGCGACCGGCACTCATGCCATAGTTTAACAACCAGCGCAAGGCGGTCTGTTTCCAAACCTCACACAGCTGTGTTTCCAACGTGGTATGCGGGATTGTGAATTGTGCTCGTAACAACAAAATAGAATGAAGGTGAACGTGTGTGTGGTAGAGACAAGAAGGCTGCAGGGTGTGGTGGAAAATACACAATATGAGACAAAGCAGAAGGAAGGTGAACGTGTGTGTGGTAGAGACAATAAGACTGCAGGGTGATGGGCATAATATACAATATGAGACAAACAAAACAATTTCCAACCAAGGTAATTCTGAACTGATCTTCTCACAAAGTTTTGACATACAATCTACCCCAAACATCGAGCGCGCCAACACTGATTGTCTGTTCGCTGGCTTGCACGAGAAAGGCAACAATTAACAAGATTATACTTTCAGAAACGGTGTAGTTGATACAGCGAGCAATGCCACCAACTGAGTCACGTATTTAGCCAGACAGTATGGATGTCATCATCTCATGCATCCCAGACATAAGACCAATATTTACTCTTGCTGTTTGCCAGTGCGATCCGTAGTAGAATAGCGGCTAGACGCCAGCCTGCTGCCCCGGTGGTTACGGGCACGATTTCGCATGGAGGCGACCAAGTTTAACTTGGGAACCAGGAAATCTCTCGAGTAGTAAAGTAAAGGTGGGATATTGATCACATCACACCATGCAATACGGACTGGTCTATAAAATATTAATCTAGTACCATGTGAGCTATACGCCTGAAGGTGTGTGAAATGGTCCATTACTTGCTGACTGTCCTATATACCAACCTTAGCACCTTACCATGGTCCGATCAGGAATATTGTGAGAAAATTATTCGCTGTCGTACTTTAGGTTTTTAAATGTATCTCCCTTCTCCCCTTCTTTTTTTAAAAACCTGTTGCACCAAAGACACTACCACCCATCCTGCATATTCTCACTCCGTTAGCCTCTTTCTCTAACACCCACGATGTGTCCTAACATTGCCCACATCATCTCGTCTCATAACATGACAAAAAATGACGATTGTTTTCTGCCAATGTGGACAGTCTACTGCCTTTATGAACTGGCCTGTTGGAATACTTTGATATTGGACTTCTCATTCCTCCATTGGATTCTCAGCATTCTATAAGACATCACATCTCTGTGGTTGCAAGTGTCTTTTTCTTCTCTTCATTTAATGTTCATAATTTTCAGACATTCAGCATTATGTATAGAATATACTAAATCTCAATTTCTGACTTCCATAGTTAAGTCATTGGTTGGCTAGATGGCTGCTTGGCTGATTGTGAATTCTCTAGAAGGTTAAGTTTAACGTTTTAGTCCGATTGATTGGCGGTCATGTCTTCTGAGCTCCGAATGAAAAAAGGGCTTGCATCTATCGCAGCGGAGATGGCGTAGATACTTTGTTCTGCTGACCATGTGCCAAATTACCATATCCACTTGGATAGTGTTGCAGGCCCCGCATTTCCCTTTCCAAGCCCAGAAATAATCGGGGTGTGCAAGACAGGTACAGATCCATCATAGTCAACACGTGCCGTTCCGATACGCGTGAGCAATCATGGTTCGCCATCTCACACGATCCTAAACTCTTGCACCAAGTCTGTACTCTTGTTGTCTGTATTCTTATCTGTACTCTTGTCTGTACTTTTGTCTATACTCTTGTCTGTACCCTTGTCTGTAATCTTGTCTGTACTCTTGTCCCGACCCAGGTACTGTATATCTCTTTGCCTTACCCTTGCTCTTTTCCTGTCAGTTTTGCTCGTTGTGACGAATATTTCATTTGGTTTGCTCATCATAATGTGCCCAGAGCATCTTGACCGTTTAGTCTAATTTCTGTAATTTATTTACCTTTCCATTTGTTTCTTGAAGTTCTGTCTCATTCCTTGTTTAATCTGCTCAAAGTATTCTTTACATTTTCCACAGAAAGCACATTTTTACAACCATTATATGTTTCTCGGTTTGTCTGCCTATTGTCCATGACTCACATGCATACTATTGTATAACATCTATATAGCATTTTAAAATTATATTTCTCACTACAGTTGACAGCTTTTCATTGGTATGTTTTCCATCTGGTAAAAGGCTACCTATGAGATGACATGTCTTTTTCGCATCTCTACAAAGCATCGTCCATCAAATGCTATGCCTGTTCCATAATTATTGAACCGATTCACTTGTTTAAGGTGACATATGCCTGGGTCATTGACATTGAGGTGAGTGATCCTGTAGCGGGGCTATGAGAAAAATAACCAGCCCTGAGAAATAATGGTGAGGGTGAGTGCAGACCCCAGGGTGGATGGGGTGAGAAACAGTTTAGTTTTGTGTGAAGTCAGGAGACTTGAGGGGGAGTTGAAGCGGAGACCGACTGAGGGTCGGATCGTTTTGGACAGTTGATGTTTGGACTCCGAGCTGGTCGATGGTCTAAGGAGAGGAGCGGAGTTAGATAGAGATCTCCGTCCTGTGTTGTTCTCCCAGTTTTGAATGGAGGCCGAAACCCCAGAGTGGGTTGGATAATTGGTGGAGGCCTAGACCCAGTGTGTGGGTTGTATTGTGTGAGGTCCAGCCGTGGATAGTAGCTGGATAACTGTCTTGTGAATTCGAGATTAAGCAGGCCTTGAGAAGGCAGTGATGTGTGCGTGTTAAGTTGTGAGGAGGATATATATATATATATATTCGGTGGATTATATTGTTTTCTGGATATAGAAATATGTTTCGTGTGTCCGTGTTCATTCTGCATTAAAGATTATGTGCGCCAACTCAATCTTGTTCACTGACGGGTGGATGTGTAATGCGGGGGTGAGTTATATTGTGAGACAGGTGGCTAGCTCAACTTACACTCCGTATTGACATACAAGGAGCATTGTAACCTAGACAACGACCATCTCACTCGGTTCTCATTAAGAACATCGTGAGACAAGGATTTTCCCATTTATTTGAATGTTACATTGTGTTATTTCTGTCTTCTTGGAGATGACCATAATTTTCGTTACATCTCATCTCATCATGTTCCTCTTGAACCTTGCGGTGTCGAGGTGAAGTATAAACAGTGGGAGAGTGCCCGTTTATGGGCTTCATGTATGGATATTCCCTTAGACTCTGTTATTCCCGGTGTCCGTCGTTTACGTGGTCAGCCTCTTCCTCTGCTTCCCTCTGGTCTGTACATCATTGCTTGTTGTGGTATACCGTTAGTTGGTAACCTACTTGCATGGCCAAACCATTTGACTTGCTGCATTCTAATAAAATCTAGTGCAGCTATTAAACCCCCCCCCCCCCCCCCCACTTTAGTCCTGATTTCTTTATTTCTGATCTTATCTCTTCTTGATACATTGAGTATTCGTCTCAGGAATCTCATTACTGCTGTTGTGATTTTTCTTTTCTCTTTTTCTGTCATTGTCCAGGTTTGGCATTGGTAATATAGAGTTGGTAGGGATATTGTGTTGTAAAGTGCTTTCTTAGTAGTTATTGATACATGTTTGTTCTTTAGTTTTGGTGCCATTTGTCCAATGAGTTGGCGTGCCTTATTGCATTTATTTTCGATCTCGTATTCTGATTTGCCATTTGATGATATTATATTTCCTAGGTACTTGAAACTCTTTACTTGTTTCAAGGGATGTTCGTTTAGGAGAATGGTTGTTGTTTGTTCTTCTTTAGTTATAGTCGTTACCTCTGTTTTACTTGTTTTTCTTCGAGCAGTATGCAGATCCCTTGCCGGCTTGCTAGGCCAGTCGCAGGTTTAGGACAAAAATCTGACCATAGGGACAATTTAATCCTAATCCTATTTGCACAATACGTACAACCGCATCCACTAAATGCTACAGATTCTGTTCCTTGTCTGCAGTCAGTACTGTATCGTAAGATATATTGTTGCTGGCATGTCTTCCGATGGCGATTCCTCTCATATCTCCCTCATTTCTCATAATTCTGTCACTGTATAGGACAACAAGGCCTGGAGACATTACATATCCTTGTGACATGCCTCTTTTGTGTGCCTGACACAGACATATTTCGTTATTAATTTTTCTACCAACTTTTTGTTGCCTGTAGAAGTGTTTCACGCGTCTAAGGCCTTTCCCGTCAATTTGGAGATCTTCAAGCATCCATAGCATGTCATCATGTCTTATTCTACCTAAAGCTTCTGTGTAGTCAATGAAATAACTGTTTTCCTCTATTTAACTATATCAAACTTTCTATTCATGTTCTCAACAAATTGACATAATTTCTTATAACTTCTACAAATCCACGTTGTTTTTACGTTATTTCTGGTTTGTATTTTCTTCCTACCCCGTTGCGTGACGAGTCTTTGTAAAATCTTTGTGGTGTGACTCATTATGGTAATTGTTCGATTTTGATCACATTCTAAGGCATCTGATTTCTTCGGGGTTGTAGTAAACATAGATTTACACAAGTCACGAGGTCTTGCCGGGTTTCATACGGTTAAGAGCAATCTGAGCTCTTATCTTCAAACTTGGCAGTCCTTCATTATTTTTGGGAATTTCATACTGTTCATCACGTAAATCATTTAAGAGTATTTCACGCACTCTGACCGCG
>OY992881.1:64553530-64578530 GCA_963921405.1 Cepaea hortensis
TGAAGCAATAAACCAAGCTGGACACAGCCGTTCTAATGGCTTGACACAGTTCCCATAACCATAACTGAAGCAATCAACCAAGCTGGACACAGCCGTTCTAATGGCTTGACACAGTTTCCATAACTGAAGCAATAAACTAAGCTGGACACAGCCGTTCTATCATGGCTTAACACAGTTCCCATAACTGAAGCAATAAACCAAGCTGGACACAGCCGTTCTAATGGCTTGACACAGTTCCCATAACCATAACTGAAGCAATAAACCAAGCTGGACACAGCCGTTCTAATGGCTTGACACAGTTTCCATAACTGAAGCAATAAACCAAGCTGGACACCGTCGTTTGTAAAGAGAAATGTGATTACCAACATCTGTTAGGAAAACATTTTATAAAACTGTCGTCTCAAATAGTAAGCCGTCTACGTCTGAAAGAATTATTATTATTATTATTATTATTATTATTATTATTATTATTATTATTATTTTGCATATCTTTTACAGGACATCGCTGTCAACATCAGCTTCTTTCAGTTGATTGTTGATTTCTTGGCAAGATTACGCTCAGTAGATTGCCATTGCTTTCTAAGCTGCCGGCTCACTTATCCTGTAAGTTACCAACGCGGCGAGAACCGCTTCCAATTCTCGCGCGC
Source organism: Cepaea hortensis (assembly GCA_963921405.1). Classification (NCBI taxonomy): domain Eukaryota; kingdom Metazoa; phylum Mollusca; class Gastropoda; order Stylommatophora; family Helicidae; genus Cepaea; species Cepaea hortensis. Next base: position 64,554,178 of record OY992881.1, read on the forward strand.
TGCGTTACCCTAAGCGGATAAACGGGATTACGGAGAAAGTCGTTTAACACCTCGGCCAGGGAGACGAAAGAATTATTACCTCCTAAAATTACCGTAACAGTCGAAGTGGTTGAACGGAGAAAAGCGATTTACGTAGCTGTTAAACTCCCGGTCCCCTGGAGGGTTAACCCGGTCAACAAATGATCGCAGAAGTCGGATGTGTCGGTCTAACGGCACAAGAACGCAGCTCTGCTGTAAACAGGTAGAATGCAATCACGTCCGAAAATACTCCCCGCAGCAGCAGAAGAAGAAGAAACTCCCGGTTCGCTGACGGCAGTGTAGTGGGATCAATCCTTACACCAATCAGCTGAACTCCAGCATTGGTGTTTGGTCCAGACAGCAATGACAAACTACCGAACGTAATATTGCATGGAAAATAAACGTGGGGCTTGTATTGATCGCAAAGTCCTGCTAAGGACCTGCCACGTTTATTTACAATTATCGTATGGGAGCGACAGTGGCTGTCAGCCCAGGGGGCGTGTGCTCGAGGCGTGATTGAAACAAACATGTTTTATCTGCTGTTAGGTTGTCCAGTCTAACATGGGTGCCAGTAAATGTTTTGGGAAGTAAACGCGTTCTCTTCATGTCCTCCGCCCCCTTTATGCTACTTCTTCTTTTTTTCTTCGTCTTCTTCTTAGACGGGACTGGGTGCCCAATTTGTGACCCTTTGAAAACATTCTTTCGTTCTTCTTCTCGTCCTTCACCTCCCCACAGCTAATCTTCTTCCTATCATCCTTCGCTTCCTCCTCCTCCTTCTGGCCCCTTCTTTATCTCCTCCTGTTCATCATCATCATCTCACATTTTCTATTTCTCTTATTTTTCACCCTCTTCATCTGTTGCCCCACTTTCAACCCCGGTGACATTTGGTGATAGTAAGGTATGCATTTCCAATGAGGCTGGCTACACCATCACATAATAACTGACATCAGAGGCTGTGGCAGTGAAGGACTGCAGCAGGAAGCCAAACTGTAGTCAACCTTCTTATAACTGACATCAGAGGCTGTGGCAGTGAAGGACTGCAGCAGGAAGCCAAACTGTAGTCGACCTTCTTATAACTGACATCAGAGGCTGTGGCAGTGAAGGACTGCAGCAGGAAGCCAAACTGTAGTCTACCTTCTTATAACTGACATCAGAGGCTGTGGCAGTGAAGGACTGCAGCAGGAAGCCAAACTGTAGTCGACCTTCTTATAACTGACATCAGAGGCTGTGGCAGTGAAGGACTGCAGCAGGAAGCCAAACTGTAGTCGACCTTCTTATAACTGACATCAGAGGCTGTGGCAGTGAAGGACTGCAGCAGGAAGCCAAACTGTAGTCGACCTTCTTATAACTGACATCAGAGGCTGTGGCAGTGAAGGACTGCAGCAGGAAGCCAAACTGTAGTCGACCTTCTTATAACTGACATCAGAGGCTGTGGCAGTGAAGGACTGCAGCAGGAAGCCAAACTGTAGTCGACCTTCTTATAACTGACATCAGAGGCTGTGGCAGTGAAGGACTGCAGCAGGAAGCCAAACTGTAGTCGACCTTCTTAGGCCTCAAGAGAGGTACGGGTAAAGTACGCTGCAAAGTACGGGGCCAATTACAAGACAGTGATGATTGTTTCCTATTCCTGTCAATTGCAGTGTTTGCAGTATGACGTACGGCCTGCAGTCATTCTGAGTTAAGAGGTTTGTTAAAAGGTGTTAGCTGTCATCATCATCATCATCATTATGTGCCTTGCCCAAAAGCATGAATGGTCTTGGTTCGCCATCTCACACGATCAGCAGATTTAGATAAGCTCTGTGCTCTTACCCCCATTATGGTATGATGTCACATCATCCAGGTATTTATCTCTCTGCCTTCCCTTTATTCTTTCCCCATCAGTCTTGCCATTTGTCACTAAGTTTTCTAGTTTGTTCTCCTCTTAATTTGCCCAAGAAAATCGTGACAAAGTCTAATTTTTGTGACCAATTTACGGCTTCCATTTGTTTCTTGGAGAACTTGCTCATTGGTTTTTCTGTCCGTCCATGATATTCTTTGCATTGTCTACAGAAACCACATTGCTATTGCCAATATATATTTTTCAGTTTGTCACCATCCGACATACAGGACTTCACGCTGGAGTTCCCAGCCAGCGAACGCAAGCAAGCAAGCAAGCTTGTCTGCTTATTATCCATGTTTCACATCCATATAATATTATAGATTTTATATTTTTGTATAGACATCAACGCTCTTTTTCTCATTGTAATTAACATCTTTTTATTCATGAGTATGTTTCCCATCTTACTTAACGCTACCTTTGCCAAGGTGATTTTTGGCCTAATCTCTGCATGCTGTAAAATAGTATTCTAAAGATTGTGGATAGACGACACAAGTTCAAAGCATATATCTGACACGACTTTCAGCCCAAGACTCCGCACCAAACGCCATTGCTCAAAACGCCCATGCTTCTGCTCGCCTGATAAGCCTAGACAATCACAGTATGGGAATCACTGACTTTGGTGTAGCAGTTAAGAAACCCTTGTTTTATAATACCAACATTCCTTAGCCACCAAGGCCAGGGATTGCCGTTATCACTGACACTATTATCAACAGATGCCCAGGAAAAGACATTCTGCCACCGGCATGTCGCAGACAGAGTTAATCTGACAAGCTTGTTTCCTTACCTCAACTCACCTGTTGAAGACTCCGCTTATACACACCTGGGGAAAAACAAACTGTCGTCTCTTTGTCAACCCCTAGCATACCACGACCACAGGCAGAGGAACACAGTTAGCAGATTATTAACTGGGCGTTGATAAGACATTATTTCCGTACCAGGTTTTGCTGGAGCGTGGGAAAGTCTTAAGTAGGAAACACCTCTATTAAAACAGGTAACCGGACCCAGTGAACATTTGAACAGCTTTATCTCATGTAAACAGAGCGCATGCAGTTGTACCGCACGGACTGCAGCGAATATATCTGTGGTTTTCTTTCGGTAAAGATTTAGTTGATGTTCTTCTTTCTTCGAGAATCTTTGAGTTATGCATAAGCACAAACGGTTAAAGAAAATAACCGCGGGAAGCTATGTCAATGTAACATGTAATGTTACAATAAAAATATTATCATTCCACAATTACAATCTTAGTTTTTGCTGTCACTTTTATGAGCTGCCGCCTGCTATTTCACAGGCGAATTCCGCCTTTCAAACGTCTACTCCGTGTTAACAATTGAAATGGCATTTTTAAAATGAGCTAGACTTGTCATCTTTCAAGAAAGTTGTCTGGTCAGGTGAACATGAAAACTAGCTTCTGATTACCAGCTCAAACAATGAAAGCAGATCATATGTCGCCTCCTGTTTTTGAGGTGACCGAGTCTGCTTTATTTGGTTTGTCATCGTGATTTTACTTTTAAATAATGTTAGCGATTCCTAATCCTTACCTTCATCATTTTTATGAAAGTCATTATCCTTTTATTTATCAGTGATGGAGCATAAAGTTCAGGACCAGAGAGCAAGAGGACGTTGTAGATGTAAATGTAGCATTGTCACGATGATGTAACATGCACTACAGTAGGTTACTGATCTTCAGAAGTAGTCCCTTCTACGAGTGTTGTCGTCCCTATATCTTCTTTACACTTTAATGTGAGCGGACCCACTACATCATGACTCCCGTTAGGCTTCCTCCTGTTGTAATTACGTACCCTGACTAGCTGTAAGGCATGTGTTCTCTGCTGTTTGCAGGTGGTCACTAATTCACCAGTATGTTTTCCTACCTGGTTGCCACGCTACCCTTGCGTAGGCGAACGTCATGCACCCGGCGAATCGTGATTTTATTCCTTCTTACGGTACCTTTGACATCGTTGAGCGAATAGCTTCCTTCCCATGGCAGTTAGACCTCTGTCGCTGTCAACAAATCCGCGGTTAACTTTACCGAAATGAGCGCCCTTGTCGCCATGTTGCCTTATCCGCATTCCATTAACAGCTAACGGAACTGCATGTTTTAATACGACAAGGGGAAGCCAACTCTTCCTCTGCGCTATCACCGCTGTATTCGTGGGCTGGGGCCTTCCTTCTCCTAAAAAAATGTTGCATGTTCTTTGCAGGATGTTACAATCAACACCAGGTTGATGTTTTAGGCTGCTGTACGTTCAGTAGTTTGCCATTGATTTCTGAACGAGAAGTTAACGTTTAAGTCCTACTTAATGCCAGTGTGGGGGTTGAATCACCTAGTTCGACTTCTTGCTGCTGATATCAATCATCTCATGATGTCTCGCTCTACCGTCAGCGACTACTGACGTGCCTTGTCCGCTGTGGTGGTATTTCGAACTACATTTCTCTATCATGGTGTCCTCAGTGTCGTGAGATGTCTTTCACTCCAAAGTGTCCTCGGCTGGCTTGTTACGTTCACCGTTCAGCTTTAGATTATGGCTAGTTGGGCCGGCATGAAACAGTAAAATGTGTTGCCTTGTTGACTGGGTTGTGAGACGTTGACTATGCCCTAAAGGAAGAGCTGCAGGCCATATAACTGCATCGATTTGTTCCATTGGTTGTTTGACTGTTGCATAACCAACATTCGGATTTGTGGGCAGCCTCGCCCAGCCGTTTCAACGCCTGTGGTCTCGACTGTGCTTTCCGCCCCAGTTGCCTTAGCACTTTTGTATGCGGAATTGAAACAATATCTTCTGCGCATATCTCTTCGACGAATAGTCTGGTAGTCTTGGACTGGCGATCGGCTCGCCTAACTTTTCCATCTTAAATATGTGCAGCGCCTCGAATCTGGATGTAGCACAGAATATATCCTGGCAGAATGTACAACGGAATACAAACTGCCGGAGGTCCATTACCGCCAACTTTCATTGTGGAGACGGTTCTGTATAACCATAATGAGCTTGAGCGTCTAGAGTGAACTAATGCTAATCTTGTTACAAACAATGCAACCGTGTGTTTATCATCTTTGGATTGCACAACCTGACGGGCACCTTGCCGCCTTGACAGACGATAGTTTGTAAAATGGAGTTATATCTCTCCATAGCATAAAGCCTGTGATTAAATTAGAGACCACGTGTTGCCGTGCAGCATGATCCACCTCTTGGCCTGCCATTGGAAACGTAACATCAACACGTCAGGAACAAGACAAGCTGCAGAACTAACTGTCCGCCTGTCGGAGCTTCCATCCTACACCAGTTGCTGACCAAAGCTTTGGGTCTAGTCTGCCCTGCCATGATGTGTAGTATTTAGGTTGCATTTCCTCGCACTAGGGTAAGGGGTAAGGCTTTTATCCTCCCAATTGTGGTCCCCCTCCCGAAGCCGTTGGCACAATGTGGGGTGTCGGATTTGGTGAGCGCCGCCCAACATTCGGCGCTAACAGACAGCAGGTAGTACCGTCTATTGTCATACAGTGACTCATTCATATCTTTCTAAGACCTGACTTAAATTGCTCAATCACTTTCCATAAAATCAAAAACGACTGTGTGCCTGTACTTTTATATTGTTAGCCCGTATATCCTGTCGTAAAGAAGGTAAACTCATGCCGTATATGCTCTTATATTTGTATATCCTGTCGTAAAGAAGGTAATCTCATGCCGTATACGCTCTTATATTTGTATATCCTGTCGTAAAGAAGGTAATCTCATGCCGTATACGCTCTTATATTTGTATATCCTGTCGTAAAGAAGGTAATCTCATGCCGTATACGCTCTTATATTTGTATATCCTGTCGTAAAGAAGGTAAACTCATGCCGTATACGCTCTTATATTTGTATATCCTGTCGTAAAGAAGGTAAACTCATGCCGTATACGCTCTTATATTTGTATATCCTGTCGTAAAGAAGGTAAACTCATGCCGTATACGCTCTTATATTTGTATATCCTGTCGTAAAGAAGGTAAACTCATGCCGTATATGCTTTTATATTTGTATATCCTGTCGTAAAGAAGGTAAACTCATGCCGTATACGCTCTTATATTTGTATATCCTGTCGTAAAGAAGGTAAACTCATGCCGTATACGCTCTTATATTTGTATATCCTGTCGTAAAGAAGGTAAACTCATGCCGTATACGCTCTTATATTTGTATATCCTGTCGTAAAGAAGGTAAACTCATGCCGTATACGCTCTTATATTTGTATATCCTGTCGTAAAGAAGGTAAACTCATGCCGTATACGCTCTTATATTTGTATATCCTGTCGTAAAGAAGGTAAACTCATGCCGTATACGCTCTTATATTTGTATATCCTGTCGTAAAGAAGGTAAACTCATGCCGTATACGCTCTTATATTTGTATATCCTGTCGTAAAGAAGGTAAACTCATGCCGTATACGCTCTTATATTTGTATATCCTGTCGTAAAGAAGGTAATCTCATGCCGTATATGCTCTTATATTTCAACACCTTACGCTAGGAGACGTGGGAGCCGCTGTAGCATAGTGGCTAGACCCTTGCCCGCCGGTGCCGTGGTCATGTGTTCGGAATCACATCGAATTTTACAAGTGACCTCGGCTCTCAGGTCGACTCAACCTAAAATGGGTATCAGGAAATATCTGGAAAACTGAAGGCATGATATTGACAATATCCCGCTTCGAATGGCAATTGATCTATAAAAATACGAGTCTTGTACTCTATACAAAATAGGGTCTAACACTAATGCCCAATATGCGTTAAAGCGTGACAACTGTTCTTTACTTTTAAGTGAGGAGGCGGATCCGTGCTGGTGTGGCGACTAGCTCAGTTACTGTCTGTGGTGACATACTTTTTTTTTTTCTTGACTAGTATTGCTTCATGATCGAATCAGTCTTATAAAATATGTGTCGGCTAATTTTAAGACTTGAGGGACGAGGGTTGTCTAGAGTTGAAATCAATGAAGAAGGAAACGAGTTCCCACGCATCATTATCTCAATCTTGTAAATGAGAAGCTTATGAATGTGATATATAACATTCGATGTCCGTGCTCAAAACCCGCCTTTTTACAAGGTCAATTTTGGGAGTAATTTTCAAGTCATGATTGATCGATTATAGCACTTTGATCCGCATTGCTGGAGATCGACATTTCACATCATAGCACATTCCCACAATCAATTATTCTATTTCACGCCCTAATGAAAACCGTAAACTGCTTAGAGAAATTAGACGTAGACAGTCTAAGTGTTTTGGACACGTTATGAGAAGAAATAAATTAGAGAACTTTGTGAGAACTGGCAAGATTGAGGGAAAGAGAACAAGGGGAAAGCAGAGAAGTAAATACCTGGATAGCTTGGCCACTTGATATGGTCGAGTCTAGAACACTGAGCTGATCCACGACTCTGGTGATCGCGTGAGATGGCGAAATATGGCCACCTACGCTTATCGGCATGGCACATGATGAATGAATGATAGCACAGGCCCGACAATCATTACACAATTTGCCCTAATGATAGCACAGGCCCGACAATCATCATTCTATTTGCCCGATGATAGCTCAGGCCAGACAAGCATCATTCTATTTGCCCCAATGATAGCACAGACCCGACAATCATCATTCTATTTGCCCTAATGATAGCTAAGGCCAGACAATCATTATCCTATTTGCCCGTCTGATAGCACAGACCCAGCAATCATCAATCTATTTGACCTAATAAAAGCACCGACAGCGTCAGCATCATTCTAGTTCCGCTAATGATAGCACAGATCCCGTAAGCATTACTGTAATTCCCCCAGAGATAGCACACTCTTCCCCACGATGACTCTGGTTTCCTTCTCGTAGGTCTCTCCATAATCTTTTCCTCGGTGGGACCAGTCAGCAGCACCGTCTCACTGTAAGACCTGCCACAAACGAACAATGCTTGCGGACATCTATGGACAGATTTGCAACATGGTGTATCTGGGGAGATTAGAACATGGCGTTTTCTATTCAAATGAAACGCATGAACTATTTACGGATATGAACACATGAACCGTGGTATGTGGAATGGCATTCTGAGGAAACATATGGTGTTTAGGAGTTCAGAATCAGCGTGACGAGGTTTAGAATCAGCGTGACGAAGTTTAGACTCAGCGTGACAGAATGTAGAATCAGTGTGACATGGATCGTTCCGGTTACTGATATTGTAAATGTATTTTTTTATAAAAGCAGGCAGAGTTTGATAGTGTTATTTTTCTTTGAAGTAAATATTTCTTTTTGCACTGGGTTCATTTAATTATGGGAGGGGGAACCTTTCTTCTGCCAAGGGCAGTCTGGATATTTTTTAACATTATTCGCGGACCTACATTTGATCAAACTAAGTTAGTTAGATATCGCGGTTCCAACTTCACGGCAAGGGGTCGTCTCCATTATGCTCCGTTCCTGTGCCAGTGAATATCACACGAAATGCTCCTCACTGCCCTACGTGAAAAGTGGAAAAGACAGGAGTCTCGACAAGACAACAGCCCGTATAGGTATACTGTGCGTAATGCCACCGTCAGAATGCCAACACAAAAGTCCTTCACGGAGAATACAGTTCATAGTCGATGGAAGCGGCAGTCACCAGAAAACCAGCAGCCACACATTACTGCATTAAAATCATCGCGCAAAGCACGAACACCGTAGCTCCAGCGACGACCCCCAGGAGTTTCCAAGAAAAATGCACTCGTGAACCTAAAAGGCAATCCCGTCAATTTCAAGCGACAGGCCGACCGCCATCGTTCCTAACATGCAGTTCACGCTACAACAACTGCGGACAGATGTAACAACATTCCAAACGAAATTCTCAGCTCATCGTCGCGCCACGCACTCAACTCAGTCAAGGCGACGGAACCATGCACTACCAGTCGAGCATGAGAAAAATGTGACTGCACACCGTAGCCAGAAGCATAAACACTCCAGAGGCTTAACGGTTTAAATGCCTATCCGCCATGTTGGGGACCGGAAGTCAAAACACTTATAAACTCACCCCTAATGAACTGCTACTCTTTTGTGAGGCGTGTGATGTTAGCTGGTATTGATGATGTTGCTACTCGCAACTGCTTGCTTATCTTGATTTGCATAGGTCAGTTTGGATCGCAGTCGACTCTTTGTGATGGTAAGTGTGGAAACGAAATTTTCGCAGCACTAAGTTGTTCCAAACACAGATGGACATGTTCATGCATGTCTCCTCAAAGAGGGAAATTCATCATTGCTTATGTAAAGTTTATAGAACTCAAGTAGTAGGCGGCTGTTGTACCTAGCTTTCAGCTTACCATCGCTGTGTAGTTGAATGGCTGCATGTTGTAGGCTGTCAGGCACATCATCTGGTCCCACATTGAGCGGTGTAGCAAGGATGTTCAATTCCATTTATTCGCATTTCATGTCAGTTAATCTTTCACTACATATCTCAACTGGTTTCGCACATTCACAACATATTCAAGTTAGTTAGTTAGTTAGTTAGTTAGGCGCAGTTCCAACTTCACAGCAACGGGTCGTCCCCTTTATGCTCCGTTCCTGTGCCAGTGAATATCACACAAAATGCTCCCCACTGCCCAATGTGAAAAGTGGAAAAGACAGGAGTCTCGACAAACAACAGCCCGCACAGATACACTGTGCATAATGGCGCCGCCAGAATGTCAACACTATAGTCCCCCACGAAACACCCAGTTCATCTCTGATGGAATCGGCAGTCATTTTCCCTTCTGTATGTTTCCTAGATGTTCACCCACACAGTCCACGAAAATACAGTTCATCGTCGATGGCAGTGGCAGTCAACCAGAAGCCCAGCAGCCACGCATTTCTGCATAAGGCCAAAACCGGTCAACTCTGGGACATAGCCATCTGCCATCGCTCCGAACATGCAGTCACGTTCCAAAAACCCTTTGGCAGATTCAAAAGCATTTCACACGAAACTCACAGCTCACATTGTCGCGCCACGCACTCACTCAGTAGCAGGGCGACGGAACCATCAAACCTCCTTAGTCGCCTCTTACGACATGCATGGTAGGCTACAGTGGGAAGCTATTCACAGCTCAGTGTCGCGCCACGCGACATAAGGGAAGCAAAGAATAGCAACATATTCAAGTATCGTAGATCAATAGGTACTCAGTGAGTTATATGGTCAGTATAATTTGCGTTGATTTCGATTACATGAGCGTCGGTCGTTGAGAAAGCAACGGAAAACTACTGAACTAACATTGCTTAGTAAATCACAAATAATTAAATAATTAATAAATACGGGGGTTGATTGCAACATCTTTTAAAGACAGTCAATTAACTAATATGACCATAGAACACTTGGAAAAGAGTTCATCAAATAGCTATATATATATATATATATATATATATATATATATATATATATATATATAATGTGCCATGCCGGAAAGCGTGGGCGGTCATAACTCGCCATTTCACTCGATCACCAGAGTCGTGGATCAGCTCAGTGTTCCTGTCTCGATCATGCCATGTAGCCAAGCCATCCAGGTATTTACTTCTCGGTCTTCCTCTTGGTCTGTTCCCTTCGATCTTGCCAGTTGTCACTAAGTTCTCCAATCCATTTTTTCTCATATGTCCAAAACATTTTGACTGTCTACGTCTAATTTATCTAATCAATTTACGATTAGAGAAATTAGACGTAGACAGTCAAAATTATATATATATATATATATATATATATATATATATATATATATATATATATATATATATATATATATATATATATATATATATATATATATATATCTTATATATAAAAAAGACTTGTGCGTCTGTATTTATGTCTGTATGTATGTATGGCCTTTATTTGTTCGCGAACGGCCCATCCGATTGAGATGAAATTTTCTACACGCCTTCCTTTCATTCCAGAGCTGACAACTGTGATATTTTGTTAGTGTGAAATCGCCTGCTTACTCAGTATTATTTCATTTTTCATTTTTCATCATAATTTCATATATTTCAGGGGACCTAACTCTGTAAAAGTTATTTCAAGGGGCATAACTTTTCTGTATAACTTATAGTCATATTGTGGCATCGTTTTCAAAGATTTATAAACTCTTTGTCCATAGTTATGTACCGGCATATGAGTTATAATAAATAATGATACAATCTGTAAGGCATTTTCAAAGTTTTCATAAAAATGATGCACAATGCATAACATTGTAACTCATCTTTTTTTGCTTAAGAAGTTACTGTAGTCATGCAGGTGATTAGAAAGAGTTTTCATTAAAAATAATGGATGGTGTGTAGAAGAACGTTCTTTTAAGTTACTTTTTTTGTTGTATGAATTTAATGAAGCCGGACAGGGTCAGGCAGACAGATAGACAGACAGATAGACAGTCGGGAACGGGAACTTATATGACTACTTATATGAATTAAATGAGATGCTCCACACCAGGAGCTGGGCAATGCCGGGCCGGGTCAGACAGACAGACAGACAGACAGACAGACAGACAGTCAGTCAGTCGGTAACGGGAACGAGAACTTATTATATGACTACTTATATGAATTAAATGAGATGCTCCCCACCAGGGTCTGGGCGAAGCCGGGCAGGGTCAGCTAGTATATATATATATATATATATATATATATATATATATATATATATATATATATATATATATATATATATATATATATATATATAACCTTGATTGGCTGGAAACTATTAAAATCCACGGCAGAATATTGTATATTCTAGACATTTTTCGTATCTTTCCACCATATTGGTGTCGTGCACAGCCCCATGCGAGAACCACTGAAAAAAAAATTCAATAGTAACAATATGGCGATGCATTGATTGATTGATTGGTTGGTTGATTTAGGAACCGACATCACAGCATTCGGGGCATCTCCATAAGCGCTCCGTCCCCATCCTCAACAGCCAGCGAAGAGTTCCAACACTAATAGTACCAGTAGCAATCTGATTATATGTCCGTCTCGCCTTTCCTCTGAGCGTCGATCGTCGGCCAGATCCCCTCTTCACCCCTCGCTGTCGCATTCTTGCCAGACCATGGTGATCCATTTGCTCCTCCGAGGTGTACACGTGCTCCCACAAGGCCGCAACCACGTCTGCCTTATCATGCATCAATACTCCACCAAGTGTTGTAGAGCCAGCCAATCTGTCCGCCTGTTCGTTCCCCAGCACACCAGCATGCCCCGTAGAAAAGATCAAGACCCCCGGGAAGGTTAACCCGGTCAACAAATGCCCGCAGAAGTCGGATGTGTCGGCCTAACGGCGCAATAACGCAGCTCTGCTGTAAACAGGTACAACGCAGTCACATCCGGAGAAAAAAAAAATCCGGATGAACGCAGAAGAAGAAGAAGAAGAAAAGATCAAGACGATGCTTGTCACCCGTGACTTCCGAAGCGAAGCAAGCATCCTGTATGGCGATGCATCTTCATCGTTACTATTTACAGGTTAGATAATGGAATAAAAAAAAAAAAAAAAAAAAAACAAATAAGAAAGTTACGCCATTACAAAGTATAAAGACATCCATTAAGTATAAATAACATCAAAAGGGAATACTGTCTTGGCCCAATGATAACATCAGATGGAAAACAAGATTATCATCACCATGTGCCATGCTAACTGGTGTAGGCGTTCATGTCTCTCCACAGATCTCGGCCCTGGGTATTCTTTATCAACCCTGGTGATATTTCTCCATGGCTCCGTCTCAGTCCGTTATGTTATTTAAAGATAACATATAGAAAACATTTAAGCTAAGACAGCAGTCCATCGTATGAAGATTTTTTTTAACGTATCTCTGTCCACGGTCGTAATAAAAAGGGTTTTAGAATGTTACAAACAGTAGTTACCACGTCTTTGAAACTCGCTCTCAAAATTCCAAGATTGGACAGAAAGTAAAAGATCCCCTGGACGGCTAACAGTTCAATATCCAAATTCTAATAGTTAAAGGCATCCCCATGTCAGATACCGCCGTTAGGTTGTGAAATATTAGGCCGTCACATATTCTAGGCCACGATATATTATTTGGGGAGCCCAGTTCGTTTCCTCGTCGCCATTCCTCCCCAGATAATTCCCAGAACATTATGAAAAGTGTATACAAGTAACCCAGGAGGTAAATTCACAAAGGCAGGTCTGAACAACCACACCAGGAAAAGACAATCGTCGTTCTCTGGGTCCCGTTATTGGAAGAAGAAGTCGAAGGAACCTGGAAGACTGAGCATATTCGAGATCATCAGAGGAAGAAATTGCAGGTTGGACTGACAGAGTGGCAGAATCTTTGTAGCGGGTTGTGCAAAGGGCTTGCTGCCTGATGAGGATGATGGTTATCGGAGAATATCAACAATAAAACAGGGATATACTCCACTGACAAATCTATACACCAAACAAAGATCACAATCAACAATGAAGAAACTGAAAATGTGAATATCTTGGCTCCATAATCATCAACAGTGGGACAGTTAAAAATATCAGGCGCAGGCTGGTCATAGCAATATAGAGATTAAACAGTCTTAAGAATCAGCAAGCAAGCTAAAATAAAGTTGATGAGAACATGCAATTTTCCTGTAGCAATATATGGATGCGAGTCATAGCCAGTAAGCAAGAAAGAAGAAAGCTGAAGTTTTTGAGCTCATATGTTACAGAAAAATACTTAGAATATTGTGGACCAAAACAAAGAAAAATGCTGAAATTCTAGAAGATCTTAACATCGAAGAAAACTGGCTCATAAATAGTACCATGTCTCTGAAACTGAAATGTTTTGGCCCAATTAAACGGCGCAAGGGCTTGGACAGAGCAGGGGTGGAAGGCCTGGTTCCTGGAGTAGAGAGACAGGGGTCGATCAGCTCATGAGTGCTTGAGGGTGCATGAGGCGCGGCAAATGGTCAGAGATCTAGACATTGTTCGGCGCGAGAGCATTGTTTTGCCAAGGACCTGCCATATGATGATGATGTTACCTTTATACCACATGACATGGGGGGGGGAGGGAGGGGGGAGGGGTTGTACTATCTTTGCGGCGCATAACATTGTGCAAGTCCTAGCCTGACCTGAGGCCTGCCCGCCCGCTCACACGTGTGCGTATTGTTGTGTGTGTATATTATGCCTGATATGCATCACCAGAAGGCTGTTCTTTCCCCTTGTCAAGTGCGCCGAGAAGGAGAATCTAAAACTTCTGATGACATAAAAATGGATTGATATTAATTATGTCCAAGTCCACTGCTAAGATTCAGGTGGACTATACAAGTGGGGTGACTACTCATGGCAGGTTCGAATCCCTTTTTGATAACTATAGTTTTCAAGTTTGACAGTGTCTTCTTCTTCTGCATCCTCTTATTCCTCCTTCGGAGCATTGGCCCTAAATCAACTCCCGCCAGGCAGTCCCACCTATTGCTATCTCCTGCAACTCTCTCCATGTCTTCTTTATATTATTCATCTCTGTCTCTAATTCTCTCTCTCCGTGTCATGTTACGTCTCCCTCTATGTCCTTTGACCTAAGGATTCCACAGAAATGACTTTCTAGTTAGACTAATGTCAGGTTTTCTCACGGTGTTGTCCTATCCAGTGCTACCGTATTTTTCTCACCTCTTCATGGGCTGGGGTCTATCTTGTTTTATCTTTAAGCTCCGCATTAGTGATTGTCTGGTGAGTCTTCTAATCTGCCTATTTCCTCTGCTGAACCTGAGTGCTAATCAATACCTGTAATATTATTTATAATTTTATTTCATTTTGCCTCAGGGGTTCTCCAATAATTGATATATCTGTGTATTACGGATACCACAATGGAACCAACCAATCAGGTCTCTACTTTAAGTGTTCGTAATATTCCAGAGCCCGAATACGGTCAGAGTTTTTCTGTACTAGTTGTTTGACCTACGCATGATAAGTATACATTTCTCAAAATTATGGTTCTATTTCTCAGGCCTGAAGTTTCCCCCAACAATTGACGCTTATGTGATATGTGTGTTGCTCAGCTACGGCGTTATTTGCTGGTGACGAGTATAAATGTAGCCAGCTGTATCTAACCAGGGTTGCCACGTCTCTTTTCACGGAAAACATCTAGAAACGGATGTATAGACATCTAGATTTATAGGCGAAACATCTAGATAAACATCCAGATGGAAAAAGTAAGAAATTACATAGATATCGATGTGACTTACCCTATAGAATCATGTCCTCATCTTCATTGATGTCTGCCTCACAAGATCCACTCGATAAACTTAGCTTTGATGATGAAGTTAAAGCTTCAGATTCACAATGACTCTGGTATGCTTTAGCTGTTTCAATTTCTTTTAATGCACGATCAGGGAGCTCATAAGTTGAACGGCATTTTTCTACTCTATCCAATTATTTCAACAGCTGGTTGAATTGATAACCATCTAGTTTTGCAATATGACAGAATTTTCAGTGATGAGGAACTATCAGTTAATGCTTTATATAAATTATTGTATTGCTGCTGTCTGGCAGATAATTTGGAGAACCAGTTATGTGTTTCAGCAATAAGGAATTCCAAATTCCTTGGTAAAAATACTGGTGAGGCATGTGATAATGCTATGGCAGTCTCCGTGGCGAAGTTGTCAAGCCGTTTGACTCAGACTCCGAAGATTGTGGGTTCGATTCCGGGCCGCGTCCTTCGGTTCACGAGTGAAATTTTTCGGAGACTCCTGTGGGTCGTCGCTAGAGCTACGGAGTTCGTACTTTGTGCGACGCTTTCCGCACTGCGGAAAGAGACCGAGCCATATGGGATAAAACCCGGTGCAATGAAGTCGACCCTATCGACTTTAAGCGACTCTTTTTTTATGTGATAATGCTAGCTGCAAGGAATGACACGCACATTTTATGATGATTAAAGATGATATATCTTCCTTTAATTTTGCATAACCGCCATGGTTGATACCAACCGTTACCGAGGCATTATCGGTACCAATTGCAGCCAAATTCTTCAAGTCTAAATTTTTACTGACCAAAAAATCTAAAATTTCTAACTCCAAATAAAAAACATCTAGAATTACATCTAATATCTGAACCTCAAAGAACGACATCTAGACGCAGGCAAAAATATCTATATTTAGATGTAAAATAGCTAGAATGACAACACTGTATCTAACTCTATTCAACTAAAATGTGTCCTTTCCTATCTACGTCTTTTCAGTTGTATTCTCTATCTTACATGACAATGTATACTTAATTTTTTCTGTCCTTGTATTTTCTTTCCGTGCTTCTCTCTCTCTCTCTCTCTCTCTCTCTCTCTCTCTCTCTCTCTCTCTCTCTCTCTCTCTCTCTCTCTCTCTCTCTCTCTCTCTCTCTCTCTCCCTTCTTCTTCCTCTTCTTCTTTATCTTCACTTCTTCCCTCAACTTCTTCTTTAGCGACAAATATCCTGGAGTGGACCACAAATAAGATTTGAATTCGTCATCAATCCTCGAAATGTGACTGGTAGTGTTGCTCCTGATGGCTACACCTCCATTCTCTGGCAAATTCCGGGTAGTTTTGTAGAATGTTTTCTAGATGTTGCTGTGGTCCTCCACTGTCTGGAGTCTCATTACGCTATACAGTTAGTTACATTTCTTTTACAGGATGTCGCTGTCAACCCCTGTATGTCGGGACTGTTTGTGATTGTCTAGACAATGTTACGCTCAGTAATTTGCCATTGCTTTCTGAACGACCGACATTTATGCCATTATGAAAATCAACACAGCCTGATTTCAAATCGCCTGTGCTCGATTTCGAACATAGTATGCGGGATTGTGAACATGCGTTCACTGCCTCTAGGCCACATACGCCGTCAACCAAGAATCAATGAAAAATCTAAAAAAATGCAAAACAGAAACACTCTATAAAGAACTAACTCGTGAGGGATCATGAATGAGGAACATGACCCTTTGACGCGATTTGAGATCTATTCAGACTGCTTATGGTCAATATTTTTATAGACCTATCACAAACGAGAGGTGATGTTGTCAAATCATGCCGGCCGCCGTTGCTTCCCATTTCATTTCCAGGTACAAATTAAAGGCTGGGTCGATCTGGGAACCGGGGGTCAATCGAAAAAAGACAGTTCGTGCCTAAGGGGATTGGAATACACAACTGTCTGACCGGCTGGCAAGCGTGATACTGACATCAGCGGCTCCAACAAAGAACAATAATGAGAAATAATTTGCAGACTGAAAGACATGGAAATATGCCTGCTTCACACAACAACATCGACACTTTTTGATAGGATGTTTGATTCAGTCATCATTTCAACAACATTGCTTGCTTAATTCAATTTTCAGCTGTCGTTCTTTATTTTGTTTACCGCTGACTTCAGCATTTTTCTACAAGACCCGATTTGCCGCTGTACGGCCTACAGCCTACTAGTGCTGTACAAGTCAATATCGATCTGGCCACATCTAAAACATTGTCTCACTGACTTCCCGTCCGCGATGTCTGTCTAGATCACGGTTCTCAACGGGGCACATCTGGTTCCCCAAGTGGTCATGCCCAACTTCCAGGGAGCCATTGTTGCTATAGGAACAGCCAGTGGCTAGCACGCTTGCCTGCCGGCCCTGTGGTCATATGTTCGAAATCCCATCGAGGTGGATTTTAAAAACTGACCTGGACTCCCAGGTCGACCCAGCTTAAAATGGGTACTAGGAAATGTTCTGGAAAGCAAAGGCGACCAGCTTAAAAGTGACCAAAGCAAAGGCGACCAGCTTAAAAGTGACTACATCATCAGTCTATTGCCGACTGGTCTATACACATGTGGGTCTGGCACTATAAGAATAACAGCAGATGGAAGATATATTAAGGTTAAACCTAGAATACAGCAGATGGAAGATATATTAAGGTTAAACCTAGAATAGCCTAAGCAAAGACATCATTTCACAAGATGAAGAATATTCACTGCAATTTATCTTTGTCAATCGAGGTGAAGAAATAAGAGCTACATTGAGCCAACATAAGCGTTACATTCAGCCAATCCTGATATACGGAAGCTAATAATGAACAAATAGGAGACAAGTTATTATGTGGAAACTGCCGGGATGCTTATAGAAGAATGGCGAGATACCGAAGGCAGGCAATACAGATTAAAGTACAATTTTTGAGAACATGCATCTTCCCATTGGCAGTATACAGAGTGAGTTATGAACCATATCGCAATCAGTGAAGAAGAAAATCGGGGCCTCTGATCTTAAATTTTAAAGACAAGCTCTTAGAATATCAAGAACAAAAACAAGAAACATGCTAACATTCTACACGATCAGAACATTGAAGAAAACTGGCGCAGGAAAGGCATCATAAATCAGAAAATCAAAACAATGTTTTCCCGTAGTGAATTTGAATAACGAAGACACAAACCATGGATTGTACTATTTATTACCTGGCATATTTCGCTGCATACTGCAGAAGTCACGCAACATAGAGTAAAATAACTAGATACATCTTTCAAGCTGAAATATACACATGTTCACACAGTAATATCAATTGTTTACCATGATAATTTTAAATTGACTATCCGGTCTTTCTGTTTGCATAGAACTGGCCTATGCAGATGAATCATTATGGCTTCTGCAAACGTTAACAAACGACTATTTTGTGTATGAAACAACACGCGAAAAGCGCTGTCTCTATAAATTACATGAACGGTTTCCAAGACATGACGTGCAATGGAAGACGCCGGAAGTTTGTAATTGCGGTGTGTCAGCCTTCCCAGAATCCCATCACCTGTGTGTAGTATCTTGTCAATCCAGCTAGGTATGTGTTTAACAACCCTGCTGTGTAACTGTTGCTCTTTGCTGCAGTCGGTCGAACATTCTGTGCTACAACTCCAGTTATTAGGTACAGAATAACACCTATTCCCACCCCAGCAGTAACAGAATCAACCCCTCTGTACGCCAAATTCAATTTAATTTACCAATTCACATGCAGGTGCGAGTCTACCTACATTGACATAAGTGCAGGGAGTGGCGAGCAGGAGCCACGGAAGTGGAAATCCAGCAACTAATTCAGGATAATGCTCGCCCGGGTGATGTGATTATCTACACAGATGGTTCGGTGTTGAGAGGTAGGAGAAGTGCCTGGGGATTCTTAGCAAAAGCTAATGGTCGACGTTTTGTGCAGGAGAACCTGGCGTATGATACCACAACATCTAGCTTAAGGTGGAGGCGGTCAGTGCAGCTTTCCGCTGGATGGATAACACGATACATACACACATCGTGATTGTAACGGACTCAGAAAGCATGCTGAGGAGGGTGAGGATAGGCAGGCTTCGTGCAGAGTGGCTTGCTTCGCTTCGGAGGTCACGGGTGGCAAGCATCACCTGGATCTTTTCTCCGGGGCATGCCGGTGTGCTGGGGAATGAACAGGTGGACAGATTGGCTGGCTAGGTAAATCTCGGTGGAGTATTAAAAAGTCGCTTAAAAGTCGACAGGGTCGACTTCATCGCACCGGGTTTTATCCCATATGACTTGGTCTCTTTCCGCAGCGCGGAAAGCGTCGCACAAAGCACGAACTCCGTAGCTTTTTAGCGACGACCCACAGGAGTCTCCGAAACATTTAACTCGTAAACCGAAGGGTGCGGCCCGGAATCGAACCCACAACCTTCGGATCACAAGTCAAACGGCTTGACCACTTCGCCACAGAGACTCCCGACAGAGACTTACGGTGGAGTATTGATGCATGACATGGCAGACGTAGTTGCGGCCTTGTGGGAGCACGTGTACACCTCGGAGAAGCAAATGGATCACCATAGTCTGGCAAGAATGAGGCAGCGAGGAGTGACGAGGGGATCTGGCCGACTCTCGACGCTCAGAGGCAAGGCGAGACGGACATATAATCAGATTGCTACTGGAACTATTGGTGTTGGAAATCTTCGCTGGTTGCTGAGAATGGGGACGGAGCGCTTATGGGAATGCCCCGAATGCTGTGATGTCGGTTCCTAAATCAATCAATCAATCATGGTCTGTACATCATTGCTTATTGTGGTATACTGTCAGATGATAATCTAATTATATGGCCAAACCATTTAACCAGTTTGTTTCTGATGAATTCTAGCCCAGCTCTTACCCCCACTTTAGTCCTGATTTCTTCATTTCCTAATTTCTCTATTCTTGATACACTGAGTATCGTGTGTTATCGATTTCTGTATAAGAAGCAACATTTTTCAGTCATCGATGAAACAACTGAAGGCTTGCCATCTGGGACATTAATATGGCGTTCGATCTATTGGTTCGTTTCAGCATGTGCAAAACATTGTTTCATATTTTTGGTGAATGTGTCAGTCTGTCTGTCTCTTTTCCCCCGTACCGAATTAATTGAGATTGGGGACTTTCCTGGAATCGTCACCGCAGTCTAGTTTATTTTGTGTGTGACTATATAAGTTTCCCGCTCTGTGGTGACGGGGTTACGGACGCAATTCGTTTTCCCGCATACCGCGCTCGAAATACAACTGCGGGAGATTTGGTAGCATACCGCCTTGCGCTGGTTTTCATAAAATTGTATGAGTGTCGGTCGTTCAGAAGGCAATAGTAAACTACTGAACGTAAAGTTGCTAAGAAATCACAAACAGCCCCAAAAATGCTGTGGTTGACTGCCACGTCCTGTAAATAATATACTACTAACCACATAGGTCAGAGATCCCCAATACCAACCTCTTATAAGTGAGGGTAAATCATTAAGTTAAAAAAAAATTATTTTAAGTTACTTTGAAGAGTAGTTCAGTTTGTTTGCTGTTTCAGTGTTATATCTGTATATCGATAGTTCTCTTTATCATCTACTACAAATACTTTGTTCTGACATTACATCGCATACATACATAACTACAACGGTTGCCAAATTACCCTCTTTGAGGTGGCAATATCTGTACGATTTTAAATGACCACAGTGTAAATTAAACTCAAACGGGGAGCCATAGGCAAACAGGGTTGAGAACCAATGTTCTAGACGTTGTGCAGTCACATCACACCACTTTCACTCTAGAATCCTCATTGGTCAGATTCTCCATGGTGACCATTTCACTCTAGAATCCTCATTGGTCAGATTCCCCATGGTGACCAAGAAATGCTAACTGTATTCTCATTGTCAAGATGTCTTTGTCTCACTGTTACGACTTCATTATTTCCTTCCTTAATTGATTTGCTATTTGAAATCTTGATTTTTAACGGTTGTCTAGAAAAAAAATTATTTTACGGCTAATCTGAATTCAAATGATATAATCTCCGAATAAAGAATCTCTGTTATTGAATTACACTTAGCGGGTGTCCAGTGTCTTGTTCACTCTCTCTTTCCCCCACACGGACAGCTGTGCCCATCGTGGTGAAACAAATAAAAGTAACATAGAGTGTATATTATCCAAAAATACAAAATGAAAAGTTATAATTCGCCTACTCTCTATAGTAGAGGAGAAAGGAACGCTATAAAGAAAGAAAGAAACAGAAAGAAAGGTCTCCAAGTAAGTGAGAACAGTTAGAGGAAAGGGAATACATGCGGGGGGGGGGGGGAGGGAGGCTGGGGGGAGAGACAGGAGAATTTGTATTTTGTACAGATTCCCCTCAGACCACCATTGTATTGATTATCTGGCAACTCTCCCACCTTCTTCATTTTTTATTCCAAGATTGGTTGTCTCTTCGTCTGCCCTCGGCCTGAGATCTCAGCCCTCGGACACTGTCTCGGAAATATTGAGTGCTGGTACAATGTCTGGTGGCGTGATTGTGTCTGCTTGGTGGAGGCCAGCAATTTTTGGTTGTCCGGAACGAGTTACACACTATATATGTGCTTCCAAACTAGCATGCTTTAAAACTACACTCTAGATAGCGTATTGTTTAGTAAGCGGCTTAAACTAAATATGTTAGTAATTCTAGTTTAAATTGCTGGTTTAATTACTTTACCTTTAGGATGGGTGTTGATGAATATATTTCTATTATAGTTGGTATGTAATTATTAACACATGGTATGGAACGTTTTTCTTGTGTTCAGAGATACGTACAGATTTAGTTTATTTCCGTGTAAATCCCGAGCCTGATATTTAGTTAAACAGTGACGATAAGTTGTGAGGCGTAAGTTTGTTTACAGTGAGGATTCCGTTTTAGAGAATACAAAGTCGTTTTGGCAATGTAACCAGAGTGGCTTTTTATATTACTTTCGAGTGTGCTATTTTCGCTGTCTCGTTGGCATTGACTTGAGCTTTTCTTCTTCCTCGTTCGTTCTAAAAGGAATACTTATTGCGATTTGTTCGTTTATAGTGAAGCTGCAATGATTGAGTCTTTCAAGAGGCAGGTGGCGCCAATCCAG
This sequence comes from Cepaea hortensis, assembly GCA_963921405.1. Lineage (NCBI taxonomy): Eukaryota > Metazoa > Mollusca > Gastropoda > Stylommatophora > Helicidae > Cepaea > Cepaea hortensis. Next base: position 64,576,320 of record OY992881.1, read on the forward strand.
ATTTTGCTTTAGGATTTGTTGAGCCTTCCTTCTTCGATACAAAATATACATATTTTATTGTGGACAGGTTCTTCCATTTGGAAACTCTCAAGGTCAAGATCACACAATACTTCACATCCGCTAACTTCGGGGAATTCCTTTGTGTGCCCATTTCACCCTTCTCTTCGTGAATACATCAGTCACCATAGGTGAGGAGGGATCATAGCACTACAGAGCTTTTCTGAAAACAGAGAAATACTGCCAGAAGAACAATGTCCTCGAACTAACTTCAAACCCAGGACCCTCCTAGCGATACAAACCTACGGTGAGTCTTAAAATGTCACCTTATGACGCTTCATGTACTCACTATAATTAAGGCGATGAACGAATTCACAGGAATTGATTGTCACTCACAGAGGGTAGGGGGCAGTAGCAAGACATCAGGAGACCTACCGAGGTCAAGCAAACCTCCAGGCAGATAATGGTGTCGGGGCGTGTAGTGTAAGGTCTTCGAATAATACCCTGTATATGTGCATACAAATCTAGGCACCTGGATAAGGTCATATGGAGGATGTATTACAGAGATAAAGAACATAATAAGACAAGAAAAAACTGCATTCTATCAAGTGGAGAACGTTTTATACAATAAGTCCTTTTCATTGGAAGTTACAAAACAGGATTCTTGCATTTTATATTGAACCAGTAATATAAATAAAATATAATAAAAAATATAAATATATTATAAAAGATATAACACATGGCTGCTAATCCTGAGCAATTAGTAAACAAGCGGAAAAAAATCCCTGGAAGCTTTAGAGATGTGGTTTTATAGAGGAATGTTGGAAATTTCTTGGACCACCAAAATGAACAATCTGAACATTTTGAGGGAGGCTGGGCCGCAAAGACAATTTATCACAAACATAAGAAAGAAGCGGTCTTCAATTTATGGCCACATTATTAGAAGACAAACACTGGAAACTTGTGACAACTGGAAATATTTGTTGAAAGAGATGAAGACAACCAGAGAAAATTCCCATCAGTCTTGCGCCATGGCATGTAAGGATTCAACCCACGAATTGATACATGCCCTTGTAGATCGCAAGGTGGGGATAAGTATGATCGCCCACGCCAGTCGGCAAGGCACTTGATGATGATAATGTGTGCACACAATTTATACTTGTATTGCCATCAATATATGATAGGCACAAGGTGCTCCAGGTACAAATCTACCTTGTGATCGCAAAGGATACGGAGCAGTCTCTTTATGGGGCATTGTATGACACCAGGGGACATAGGTTGAGGAGAGGAAGCTTGTCGATGACATAGGCTGAAGAAACGACTAGAGATGTCTGTGGAATTGGTAAGATATTGCGGGTAAAGGAATGGGCCATGTTGCCTGACAACAAGGCAGTCGTATATAGAGTGATGACTACATTGAGCCGATAGTTTCAGAAATGGATATTTGGTGAGACAGAGACATCGGTGATATGTAGCATCTCATGCCCAAGCGATGTAGTAATATACGCGGATGGGTCTATGGTGCTAGGTAGCAGATTGGGTTGGAGGCAATGGGCCTTCATTGCAAAGGTTAAGGGACCTCGTGTAAAGCAGGAGGGTATGGGATATAATATCCCGACTTTAAGCATGGGAATGGAGGTGGAGGCTGTAATAGCGATGTCCGATGTCTGCAGAGTAGTACAGAACATGTTTTTGTGGCAGACTCACAAAGCATGCTACAGAACGTAGAAACTGGTATGTTCCGCCTGACATGGCTTGCATCGCTTGAAAAGACGAAGGCAAAGAGCACATCACATAATAATTAATATTTTTGCCTCGGGTGTGCGAAGAAATGAAATTGCTAATATGGTGAAGGTTCTCTGGGATTGAGTGGGAAGTGCAGCAGAACAAAGGACTCACAACTGGAGATACTGATTCAGCTGGGGTGAGCAGAGTATCTGGAAGGCACTTAACGCATAGAGGAGAACGTAGGCGAACGTTCAGTCAGACTGCCACTGGTGCCACCAGCGCGGACACTCCTCATTGGCTACTGTAGAACGAACGAACGAGCTTTATTTTCAAAGTTTCACAAATTGAGAACGCCACAGAGCACTATGGGAATGGCCCGAACGCGCGGGAATTTCCCAAAAGTGTGGGAATGTCCCGAATCAAGTGATGTTGATTATTGATTTCATATTTGTATATCATAATATCACTGTATAATGTCCCTGCATA
>OY992881.1:64583530-64636030 GCA_963921405.1 Cepaea hortensis
ACTAAGAACACAAGACTCAGGCATATGAAGTTTAGAGATTTAATTCTTTCATAGCTATTCCTATTTCTGAAGTATCTGATTTGAGCATCAGAATCTCCTAGCATATATTTCTTATTTCGTTGTCGCCTTTTACTATCTCACTCTGCGTTTACTTCCCTGAGTGACACATACTGTCACTTCGCACCTTCGCGTAGTTGTAATTTCCCTAGGGCCAGGAGTACCTTCCATCCCACCCTTCTCGGGTGAATAACTCCATTCACGCGGGTCCGTTCACACTCCATTTAGTCTGCGCGGTCGGCCGTGCGTAGGGTCCAGACACTTCGCCGTTTTCTTGCGTTTGTTATTCAGCCCAACACTTCACACCTCCTACGGTGCAGACTGAATTATCTCCCAGCCTGTCTGTCATAAATTCGTCCTGAGCGACTGGCCATCACGCCTAGAACCGTGGGCCGGTTTTATTACTTGCCGTCTTCGTGTGCAATCTTACGCCATGGCTTTGTAGAGGATGGCATTGTACAATGGCGAGCAATTTGGTGTCATATCTAGATAGCCGCACAATCAACAGCAGCTGAAAATGCTGGTGTTGACTGCAACGTCCCGTAAGGGATACGCAACAAAATTTAATTTTTTTAAATTTTAGTGTTTACTTCCTCTCTTATTGAATACTTTCATGTAGGAGAGCATTCTGGTGAAACTCGCAGCATTCTATGACAGATGTCAACAAGAGGGATCTTCTCTTGTGCCAAATAGGTAATCTTATGGATGTCAAAAAGAGAGAACTTTTCGTGTTTCGAATAGGTAATCTCATGCGCTAATAGTGTCCTAAAGGAAGTGAAGTGGTAGGCCTTCACATATACTTAATCTGCACGTAGTGACGTCAGGTACACATCTCCCTTTCTTTCCACCTTTCCAACGCAACGCAACGCTTTAAGATGGCGTCTTATAGAGTCAATGCACAGCGGTGCATCAAAAACCTTTGACACTTAACACACTACAGTGGAACAACGAAAGCGTCCTTAAAAAACAAGTCCCATTAGCTTATCGCATTTATGAAGAAAAACATATATACGTAGCATGCATGCAAGAGACACACCTCAACGCCCGTCACAGATTTCTATTAAGGAGATCCCAGACAATGCTTCTTTCCCGTGAAGGACGCAAGGGTGGCCTTCTAGTACTCATACACAATTCAATACAAACAGTGAAATCTCTGCCAACACTAACAGCCAGGTAGAAATATTAGGGAGTGATATAATGGAGAAAAAAAAAGAAATTTAAAATCAGAATGTACAACATATACAACCCAGCATCTAAAGATCTAGCGCTATCAAGTAGGGAAATAAATTATTCCAACTGCATAATACTCGAAGATTTCAACAGCTGCTCAGAAAGATATGGATATTTAGACACCGATAATATGGAAGGTAAGGTGGTGGACTTGGAAGTAGATTCAAATCTCCATTAAAAAAATCAAACAAATTAGATGACAAATAGTTTCTACTCCGGAAGATGGTGTACCAATACCACTCCAGACTTAGCTTTCTGCACAGGAAACAACCTCCACACAATAGATCGCCACGTGCTTGACCAATTAGCAGGCAGTTACCGCAGATAGATCAAACTTGTAATTAATGTATATTCCACGGGAGCAAAAGCCATTGCCACGCTAGAGTTACAAATGAGCTAATTGTGATAGATATGCCATACTTCCAAAACAAGTACTGTGATAGCACAAAAACAAGACACGGCACAATTAAAACAATGACTGAAACTCTTAACAAAGCAATTCCCCAGACTGTCAATGAACGCATTCATAGATGGGCTAAGGCGAATTACAAACCATACATGGCTGAAGAACTACAAACTCTGGAGAGCAAGTTCGAGTATGTCAGGAAGACAGAAAAGGGAGAACAAAACACTAATGCAAACATCTCGCTCAGAGTCGTCTCAGCAGAATACACAAGAACACTAAATATAACAAGAAAAGTTTGTTGGAGAGGTAAAAAGAAAACCACACGAAACCTTCACTTAGACAGAGATGGACATAAACTATGAAAACTGGTAACAGTCATGAATAATGAAGAACCCAGTTAGAAACAAATGACAATTAAACAGGGAAATATCTTGCTTACGGGGGGGGGGGGGGGGGGGGGAAACGCTGCAAGTGCACTGGTGAAGTATTATGCTAGGACAAACGATACTGATGTCATAGTAGAACCCTCCCCCCCCCCCCCACACACACACACAAGAAAATACCACCAAAACCTAACAAACATACGCTTATAACACAGAGCGTATACAGAATATGTGATGGAAAATTTAAACATGGGAGAAATAGAACAGGCAATGAGAGCCTTCAAAAAGAAGAAATCTCCCGGAAATGACAGAATTACAAATGGAATACTAATAGGACCGGTTGCTAATGTTAAACCAAAAAAAAAAAAAAAACCAGAACAGCTACTTCAAAAGTACAAGAACAAATCAGCAAGAAAATGTTGTTACAACATTTGTCCCCCCCCCCCCCCCCCCCCCCCAAGAAGGAGTTCGTTCACCAACACTTTTCCTAGCATATATAAATGATGTAACGTAAAATGTCCCTGCCAAAGTACACATCCCCATCTATGCAGACCACTTAGCCATGTGGACTTGTGAAGGATGCATTAATATAGCTAACAGCAGTATGCAGAAATCCCTATTAATGCTAGAGCAGTGTTTCTCAACAACCGGTGGGGAATTCTCGCTCTCTCTCTCTCTCTCTCTCTCTCTCTCTCTCTCTCTCTCTCTCTCTCTCTCTCTCTCTCTCTCTCTCTCTCTCTCTCTCTCCCTCCCTCTCCCCAGGGGGGAATTTTAGGGTTTTCGGGGGGGGGGGGGGAGATTAAGATTATTTCAAGATCGCGTTAATACAAGAACCGATTACTTGATGTTGTTTTTCCCTCCATACTTTACGGTTCTGTATTTCTCACCCTTCTGAAATTCATTTTATAATGAGAGTAGACCCGCAGATCACATTTTATGTAGTTGTCTAGATTTGTTCTAGTAAGTGTTTTAAAAATTTAGCTTCCAGTTTATACTGTCTAGAGACAGGGGGGGGGGGGGGGGAATTTATAGGGAGTAATTGCAACGTGCCGGTCTCTCTGGTCTAGGGGTTACACGACTTTCTCCGTAATCCCGTATACTCTCGTAACGTGACGTGACGTGCGCAAGAATTAGTAGCGGTTCTCTCCGTGTCGGTAACTTACGGGGTATGTGAGCCGGTTGCCCAGAAAGCATTGGCAAACTACTGAGCGTAATCTTGCCAAGTAATCAACAATCAGCTGAAAGATGCTGATGTTGACAGCGATGTCCTGTAAAGGATATGCGAAAAAAAAAAAATGCAACGTCCTGTAAGGGATATGCAACATATTAAAAATTACGAAAGGGGGGTGGGGTAGCGTTCTGAACATATGGTGAGTGGGTGCATGGGCCAAAAAAGGTTGGGAACCACTGTGCTAGAGGTATGCTAAAAAAAACATGGCTGGTGAAGATCAATGAAAGGAAAGCAACGTGCACGGTTTTCTCCATCTCAAATAAATTACAGCAAACTAAGCGTTTGCTGAATGGGAAGATAGTGCGCCAGGAAGATAGCCCGAACTATCTAGGTGTCACCTTTGATCGTCACCTAACATGGAAAAAACATGTTGAAACAAACCGAACAAGAGCAAGGCAACGAACGGAGAACATGAAAAGTCTTGCTGATACATCATAGGAAGCAGATGAGAAAGTTCTCAAGAAGCTATATATTAGACAAGTGAGGTTAGTCCTTGTATACGGTACTGTAGCTTGGGCAACAGCAGATTAGTCACTCCTTAACGAAATAATCAAAGTCCAGCATCACGAAATGCAGATCATAACCGGAAGCATGAAAACAACACCTATTAATAAGTTGGACAAGATCATTTGTTTACAATCTATGCAAGACATGAGAGATAGCTGAGCCCTGCAACAAGCAATACAATTTTAAATACTGACAGATCACCTCATCTACCAGAGGTTTAATGGCCTTGAGAGGGGAAGATTAAAGCGAAACAACTTTGTAGAATCTGCAAAATGCAAAAAGAAACATTAGAACAGATCCAATACTCAGCATAGCAACAACCAAACCCATTAATAACGGGAACATACTTCCAGCATACTTCCAACATACAACAGCGCCTGCCTGCGATGACAAAAACATTCTTGGTATTTAAAAAAAGAGCATTCAGAATGAATTAGAAAGAAGAAAAACAACAATAAACTACATTACCCAAGCAGCACCTGGACTCAGGCATATAAAGACGGATCAGAAAAAAACAAACTGAAGGGATTCTCATTATTCTAAAAAATGGAGCAATGAAGACGCAGTCAGTAGCTACTGGAAAGTTCCACGTAACTTCAGAGAAGAGGCAGACACCTTAAAAATTGCGGTGGAAATATTGTAGACAGTGAAAAATTAAACTAAACAAATAACTCTCTTTACGGATGCGAAGTCGGTTGTTTCAATACTGAAGAGCAGAAACAGTACAGAACTAGCACACGTAAGGGCAGCGCCGTATGAACTATGCCAGAAATACAAAAGGGTTTTAATACAGTTGATTCATTCTCGCTGCACCATACCAATAGTGATGAAGCCGGCCCATTAGCAATGAAATTTGGAAGACTACCCCAGCCTGATCTAGTCATAACTTATGATTAGGCCAAGAGATTTATAAGAAGCCATTATAGGACCAGCTGGGAATCAGAGCATCCAGACCAACAGAAAGATGATGAATATTACGAACTCAACCGACAAAAAGTTACAATTTTCCGACTACGAACAGATCACAACAGTCTAAAATACTACATATTTAATAAACTAAAGATATGAGATACTGGTGAATGTAACTGTGGAACTGATAAAGTGACAACTAAACATCTAATGAAGTAGTGTCCAACATATGCAGAACTGAGAAAATGATGTTGGTATACACCCACTCCGTTTGAGGACAAACTTGATGGGGTTATCAACAAGTTTATGTTGACTGCTGGGTTCTGTCCATTTATTCATATTGACGTCAGTAGGTGAACGAATAAGAAGTAGAAGAAGAAGAAGAAGAAGAAGAAGAAGAAGAAGAAGAAGAAGAAGAAGAAGAAGAAGAAGAAGAAGAAGAAGAAGAAGAAGAAGAAGAAGAAGAAGAAGAAGAAGAAGAAGAAGATTAGGAAGAGGAAGAAGCAGAGGAGGAAGAAGAAGAAGAAGAAGAAGAAGAAGAAGAAGAAGAAGAAGAAGAAGAAGAAGAAGAAGAAGAAGAAGAAGAAGAAGAAGAAGAAGATAAAAACAATTTCCAGAAAATTATCCAATATCAATTTTGTAGATTGAGCAGACCGCAAAATTGTACTGGTGCATTAAAATCCTGTCATTATTGAGGACTGATCTTGTAATACTGCCCCTAAAACTCTGCCACTATAGCTTTTCCACACTGTAACGTGTACACTATACAGTGAAATGGACAGTTCCCTTAATCTTTACTCGTCCTTCACGGAGCAAAAATCTAGTACTCCATTTTATGAGGCACTCCTGGATCACAGCATTATGTTATCAGAAGAAGAAAAAAAACATAACATTCCTGTAAAACTGAGGATTGGACGTGGTCATCTGTGCTGTAAAGTAATTGCGCTATCCAGTTTGTATTTCAGCTCCTTACCATAATTAATGAGTGCAGATTAATGCCCGGTCACACTACTTTTGAGCGAAAGAATCCAGTCTCGTTTGAAATGTTTGCTATAGAGGCCAATGTAGTTCACATAGTACTATACAGCTGGGAGAGTTGAAATGTACCAGCAGTAATCTTGTTAATAATAGCTGTGTGTAAGTATCATTATTAATGAGTCTAGACTCTGGACTGTCCGAAGACTAGTGATGAAGTAGTCCGATCATAACCTTCCACAGTTTCTTTTTCTCTTCAGCTCAGCGTTAAGTATGCCCAGAAACACTTGCATGTTTTTGTAACGTATTTTTTCAGAGTTCGATTTCCTCTTGCTTTGTATCTCGATGTTCAATAACTTTAGTAAATGATATAAATTTTTCGTCTCGTGATCCAGCCAAGATAACCGCCTTTCTTGTAATATGTTCTATAGTTGTCTATTTTCTCCATTACCTGTACGAGATTGTCATTTGATCTATTTTCCGTTCGGCGATATTCTTTGTGTTCTGCGATAACACAACTTCCGGCCCACAACATGGCTGTTAGGCATTGAACCGTTAAGACCTATGACGTGTTTATGCTTGTCGCTACGGTTTGCAATCGCATTTTCCTCATGTTGGACTGGTAGTACATGGTTCCGTCGTCCTGCTACTGAGTGAGTGTGTGGGCGACACTGTGAGCTATGAAATTCGCGTGGAATGCTTTTACATCTGTCCGCTGTTTGCACAGTGAACTGTATGTTCGGAACAATTGCCGGTTATCGCTGAATTGCATGGTTTGCCTTTTCGGGTCACGAGTGCATTTTTCAGGAGACTCATGGGAGTCATCGCTGGAGCTACGGAGTTCGTGCTTTATGCGGCGCTTTCGGCGGGTCGCCCTGCAGAAGGAGACCGAGCCACGTGGGATGAAACCCTGGTCAATGAAGTCTTTCTGGTGACTGCTGATTCCATCGACAATGAACTGTCTTTTTCATGGAGGACTGTTGTGTTGGCATTCTGGCGGCGGCATTATGCACTGTGTACCTGTGTGGGCTTGCCGAGACTCCTATCTGTTCCACTTTTCACTGGCACAGGAAAGGAGCATAATGGGGACGACCCGTTGCCGTGAAGTTGTAACCGCGACTAACCAACCAACCAACCAATCAACCAACCAACTAACTAACTAACTAACTAACTAACTAACTAACTAACCAACCAAGCAACTAACTAACTAACTAACTAACTAACTAACTAACTAACTAACTAACTAACTAACTAACTAACTAACTAACTAGCTAGCTAACTGAGAACATAACTCAAAAGCTTCCAAGTTCTTTTCATGCCTTTGAAAGTATCATACTTCTTTCTCAAATGTCTTGCCTGAACAGAAGATGCAGCAAAATAAATATGATTGCAGACGACTCCAAGTGTGATTGATTACGTCAGGGTCACTAACTAAAGCTGGTCAAGACACTACTTATCTCTGTGTGTTGAGCTTCAAAACAGGACTAGAGTCCTGTAGTCTGGCGCAGAGAAATAACTGAAAAGGAACGGTTAATTTAGTGCCAAAGAATTAAGAACAACAGTAAAGATTTATTTTTTTTCACACCATGAGGCGCATTTAGTTTTATGGTACATGTCTCATATTTTTTAAATATCAATAGACACTTGATGGGTGATGCGGTCAACATCTTTACTTCCCGGAAAATTTCCTGTGACCCATTGTAAGCTGGGTCGTTCTAGGAGACTATGTCGGTGAAAAACATCCCCTCCATGAAAAGTGTCATAACACAGGTGAATATGTTGTTTGAAGTAACAATAACTGCTTTGGCTGCAAGCGAACACAAAGCAGCCAGACTGGCTGGGATTGGTCTCAGTTGATAAATTCTCTCCTGAGTTGTATGCACAAGTTTCTATTGGCAACAGATTCCAACGCAATGCGCGAGGGGCAGCTGTTTCAAAAGTCGTGCTGAAATAATTTTGCTGTAGAGATGGGTCCAACTTTGCAAGTAGATCTGCTTCTTCGTTGCCCGGTACGATGCAACGGGTATTTGTCAAAACATTTGGCCAAGTTCTGTCAAATACCCCCCAAAAAATGAAGAGTAAATATAACAGTTGATCACTCATTATTACTGTAGTCGATGGTAAAAGACAAAGGGAGACAATCATAAAGACTGATGCTTCCTTCACTACGGTGCTAAGAGGTAAAGAGTAGCTCTGACTTCGTTACGGCCAAAGAAGAAAAATAGTGAAAAGAGAGAGAACCTCACACCGCCTCAACCGACAAAAAAAAAAGATTATAGTAATTAGATAAGAAGATATACGAGATCTCAGGCAGGGGCCCCAACTCTGGACTGACTGTCATATTTGAGACCCAGACATTGGATTAAGGTGTTAGATTGTGGTAGAAATAGCGACTGTAAAAACTAAAAGAGACTAAACAAACGAATCAAAAACAGTACAAAAATAGCTCTTTATTTATCAACTGCTACAAATTCTGGTGACAATTTGTGTTCAAACACATTGAATAAAGCATTCAATAAGGGATGTTCAATTACAGATACAACAGACAACTGTATATATCAAACAACAACAGTGGGTAACACCCAACCAATCAACACCACTTAAGACAACAGGGTACACCAAGTACCACAACACAGGTGCTCCAAACAATAGCTGGTTAGACTGACACTATAAAGAACTTTGACACAAGCAACACTGCACAGACAATAAGGCACTACAAAAACATTGGTTACACAACATAAACCCCAAGACATGACATAAACAAGAGTTGTGACACAATTTACTATCCCACCAAGAACCCAGGCCTGCTGACACTAACTAGTCAGCCGCTCAGTTTTGTCACAACATTAGTTGACACAGATCAACTCAGGGAATTGTTCCCACACCTGACAACAACAGAACAGCACTGAACTGAAGGCCATGCTGCCCGCATCTCTCATCAGCACAAAGGACTGCTAAAACAAAACTGGCTTCCGATTCCTTTGTTAAGCCGAGTTCCGGTGTGGCCAGGTTTTTAACTCGAGATAGACCAAACCAAAATTTCGTTGGTTTGGCGCTATCACATATCCAACCCCTTACTTTTTTTTATCGTCCCGACAAAAGAAATGGACTATCGTATCTCCTTACCCCAACTATCTCTTTAAAAGTTACCATCTAGCTAGTTCACCTCAAAATAAAATCATTGGTCTTCAGTAACCACATCAAAAAGTAAAATCACTAATCAAGCAAGCAAGTACTAACATCTACACATAAACCGTCATCAAAATGACAAATGCCAAAAAAAAAATGTAATGTCACCTGTGACCACACTCAAAAACAATCATCAATGAACCAAGGATTCAATGAAATTTACACACAAACCGCCATCAAAATGACAAAGGCAAAACAAATCTATGTCACATGTTACCTCCTCCAAAACCTAAACTGCTGGTTATATCCCTGAAGAGTACCACTAAAAAAAAATAGTCTTGTTCTTTTCATACATCACTTACAATGTGAAACAGTGTAGATTACATCACCAGGCATCAGTCAATTCCAAATACCAATAATCTTAACACAAAAGTATAAACTATACTAACTCAGTTGTTGGTACTAATGACTAAAATAATATCAGTGATGAAAAATAGCTCTTCTGCTATAAGAGCACCAATCATAACAAAATGAATACAACCCTCACTTCTTACATAAAAATAAATAAACAAACATAAAAGCTACATAAACATTCAACAAGTAACCTTTATATTGGTTACTACTTCCCTTAACTCTGGAAATTCAACACAAAATGTATTTATCAATAATACCATTTGTCTCTTCAAATATAAGCTTCCTGCAGCTACTGTGGTACCTAAATGACTTGTTTTTCTATCAACCTGTATCTCTACACTAAAAAGAACATTTCATCATGTGTCACCTGTAACCTGAATATAAACATAAAGGAAAATATACCGGGCCAACAAAACATTGTTATTTCAATAATATCCCACCTCATGAATTCACTCTGGAAGTTACTCTCTTACTGGACATGATGGTAATGACAACACCACATGAACAACAGAACCACCCCTTTCACCTGGTCTGCCTGGTGTTCTTGCACTCTAAAAGAAAGACATGTCATCACATGACACCATCTACCTGCAATCATAATATATAACAACAGCAAAACATAACTGCTAATTAACTAACTACACTAAGGCTGTCAATCCAAAAGACTGGGATTCCTAAACAGATGAAAACTATCTTTCACAACCATGTCTAACGGGAAAAAGTTCTTGCTGGTGGTCTTTCACAATCCCCTTTTGCACAAAGTCACGAGTTGACGTATCGGTATGTAGAAAATTTTGGCCCACATCCGTCACAATACATTGACCATCTGTCACATCACTTTGACCATCTGTCACAAGTCTAACCCTCAAGTCACCCTCTAACTGTTCGGCCACACTGACACAGGGAGACTTCCATTGTCCCCTCCTCCGCCTCTTCCTGTGAAAGAAATTTCTCCGGTTGCCACGCATAACCATCCGGCTATCAGAAGTTGACAATGCACCCACCTGAACTGCTGGGACTGATCCTTTAGAAGAATCAACCTGGGGTGGACTCTGTTGTCACTTAAGGCCCTGCTGGTCTCGGTGGCTTACGCTTGCAAATACTTTGCTACACGTCACTCCAGAGGGGTTCTGAATAACACTAACCCCTCTCTTCGGACACCTGTTCTGTAGGTGGGTGCGGCTTCTACACAAATTGCACCTCTTGCGTCGTACCTTGGGCTGCAGCAACGAATCAGCTAAGGCTCTCATCCGACCTAGCTTAGCTCGGAGTTCCTCCACCACCACATCATCATGCTGGACCCCTTGACACCGACCACTGGCATTAGGCCACCTCTCTGAACTGTAATCTTGACGTTCTACATATTGGTATGTACAGACTTCTGGAGCTAACGACACACCAGCCCATCGCATGGCCAAGTCTCTAACACAGAGGAAAGTCACTGCAGGGTCTTGCGATATCCTCTCCTCTGCCATTCTCCTGCTGAGAACATTATGTAGTTTTGCAACAAACCAGTCTCTTAGGATCACTGGATCCCAAGCAACCATGCCCCTCTTTCTCTGTGCTTCCAGCACCAAACGAAAGGCTTTGTGGACACGGTGAGAGAAATCCATGATGGATTCCCCAGCATCTTGTTTCACTTGGAAGAAAGCTGCAGCAAGTTCCACCATGCTGCGCTGCTCTCCATACACCTGCTGAATAGTCTGCAGCATCTCTTCAGGGTCATTACAAGCTGACCTAAGTTCAAGTTCCGCCCACACACTGGGAGCAACACTTTCACAAATAATGTCCACTTTATCTTCATCGCACACCGCACCAGCCCTCCAGGCAGATCTCACCTTCCTCACATACTTCTCAACAGTTGGCCCACCTTGCTGGCCAAAACAAGGTACTTCTATCTTCACAGGTGCAACTATGTACCTGACTTCACCAGTGGGCCATGTGACGTCAGGGGCACCAACTGGGAGGGGAACTACGGTCCCTAACGTTGAAGACAGAGCCATCCTTGCTCTGGATAGGATACAGTGAAAGTGTACTAGGAGGCAATTTATCTGAGCCCACTCACCATACAGGAAACTCCTCTCTTGTGCAGGAGTGCCTGGGGCGTCTCAGCAGCAAACCTGGGTTCTAATGTCACAACTCAAAGACAATGGACACCACAAACATAAACACTGACCTATCACACAAAACAATCACTAGATACTAAAACAATTCTAACAGAACAATTCAAAGGCTGCCACAATATCTCGTCGGGGTCGCCATTTTGTAGTCGATGGTAAAAGACAAAGGGAGACAATCATAAAGACTGATGCTTCCTTCACTACGGTGCTAAGAGGTAAAGAGTAGTTCTGACTTCGTTACGGTCAAAGAAGAAAAATAGTGAAAAGAGAGAGAACCTCACACCGCCTCAACCGACAAAAAAAAAGATTATAGTAATTAGATAAGAAGATATACGAGATCTCAGGCAGGGGCCCCAACTCTGGACTGACTGTCATATTTGAGACCCAGACATTGGATTAAGGTGTTAGATTGTGGTAGAAATAGCGACTGTAAAAACTAAAAGAGACTAAACAAACGAATCAAAAACAGTACAAAAATAGCTCTTTATTTATCAACTGCTACAAATTCTGGTGACAATTTGTGTTCAAACACATTGAATAAAGCATTCAATAAGGGATGTTCAATTACAGATACAACAGACAACTGTATATATCAAACAACAACAGTGGGTAACACCCAACCAATCAACACCACTTAAGACAACAGGGTACACCAAGTACCACAACACAGGTGCTCCAAACAATAGCTGGTTAGACTGACACTATAAAGAACTTTGACACAAGCAACACTGCACAGACAATAAGGCACTACAAAAACATAGGTTACACAACATAAACCCCAAGACGCGACATAAACAAGAGTTGTGACATAATTTACTATCCCACCAAGAACCCAGGCCTGCTGACACTAACTAGTCAGCCGCTCAGTTTTGTCACAACATTAGTTGACACAGATCAACTCAGGGAATTGTTCCCACACCTGACAACAACAGAACAGCACTGAACTGAAGGCCATGCTGCCCGCATCTCTCATCAGCACAAAGGACTGCTAAAACAAAACTGGCTTCCGATTCCTTTGTTAAGCCGAGTTCCGGTGTGGCCAGGTTTTTAATTCGAGATAGACCAAACCAAAATTTCGTTGGTTTGGCGCTATCACATTACAATATAACTTATTATTTAGATATTTTGTGGATATTATTTAGATATGAGGCACTGTTCCATATTGTTGAGTATTACTCTAGCCATCGCTAATCTCTTACTTGTTTCTGTTATACATATTTCTTAACCTATTAGCATTTATCCTTTGCAAGAACATTACATACTTTTGATTGTTTCATCTATCTTTTCATTCACTGTAAGGTTCAAACTTGCTTATGATATCTTTTAGTTTTATAGAAATAGTTTTAATTTTGCTTAGATTTGTATGTAATCCATTGACATTACTTAGATTGTGTGTTGTATCTACTCCTTGGTGTCCGGTTCTGTATTAGCCATCTAAATAGTGTTGTATGCTCTTTGTAGATTTTCCAATACTCGTCTTTTCTTAACCTGTTTGAATATATTTCACCTAGTTCATTCAGGAAGTTTATTAATTTATCGTGGATAACTCTTTTCAATGAAATTGTATTGTCTGTAAAATACACGTAAATGCTCGTTTGATCCTATGTATATTTTTGGCGAGTGTTCTCAAACAGAGTATTGATTCGCTAAATTCCGCTGACGCCTCACAGAAGAGATAGCCAGCATCCATACACTCGAATATTCACTGATGAACTCACCGCACAGTTGGGTTTCTGGGTGTCAGCCTATTGCAATGATGTTATCTCTGCCACTTTATACATTTAATATGTTCGTTTTCAATTGCAAACCGTTGCACAACCTTTTTAGTAGTTAAAATACAAATTTAAATGCCGCTCCGTGCGCATCCATGCATGCTATTTACATCTTCTTGGCTTGTTTATTTTTTGTTCCTGCTCTATCTGTCATTGGAGTTTCTGACTCTAAATACCAAATAAAATAATGCTTATGGATTGTTTTATTTTCATGTATTGGTTGGATCGGTTACGTGATTTTTATTCGTGCGTGTTTTACTTATATAATACGGCAGTCCAAACACCTCGACTAACACTGACAAAGACACACCGTCAATCATACAACCTGACATACGTAAAACCACACTTCAGTGTGTTATGTGTATATAAATTTTAGTATAAATCGCTTCTGCGGAACGCTGCGTTGTTATCCACGGTCTTCTTGTCCGTATTGCTTCCTTCCTTCGTCCTTCTGTTCTAAAGTGTATTTTTATAGGAGACTCCTAGGCGTCGTCGTCGGAGCTAGGAGTTCGTGCTTTGTGCGACGCTTTCGGCAGTTCGCTACGGAAAGAGACTGAGCCATATTGGATAAAACCCCGGTGAAATGAAGTCGACCCTGTCGACTTTTAAGCGACTTTTGTTTTATTGTTTCTTTAAAATCTGTCTTGCAATTTGTCCCAAAGCCAGAACCTGCCGTGGGATGTGGTAGGACCATCTCATTCTGTAAGCCTGAACACACGCAAGGATTTGTGGCCTGTCTTCACCTCTGTTAGCGAACGACGAACGCAGGTAACGAAACTTCGCCTGACCGCGCGTATGACATAAAAAGGGTAGCTCCAATCGACTAAGCTAACGGACCCGTCTGTGTTATTATTAGAGGCAGTTTTTATTCACCAAACGTAAGTGTAGTTACTTATTTTGATAGTCTCATCTCATATCATCGTGTTCCTCTTGTACCTTGTGGTGGCGAAGTGAAGCATACACAGCAGGTAAATGCCCGTTTATGGGTTTTATATATCGAGATTCCCATGGGCTGTTGTTATTCCCTCTGTCCATCGTTTACATGGTCGGCTTCTCTTGATTGAATTGTACTTATTTTGCAAGTATCAACTCGATGTTGTTTATTCTGACAGCGCGTGGACTAGACACATGTCAGTCAACCAGAAGGTCAGGAAAAACTGCTGGTTGAGACAACCAGCTATAAGTTATGGAATCCACGAGGCAAACACATATAGTGAGACTGAAAGACTATTATATCAGGGAAGAAAGAATGATCTCACTCGGAGTCTGTCTGCCAAGTTGCAAGGCAACGCGTTTTTACCGCTGCTAACTCAGCAGCCATTTGGCAGGAGTGGGCATAATAATATAGCGTCTACATTGATTACTCTGTTGTATTATTCATGCAGCAATTTGATTTACTGGTAGAAATATACTACCCTGGAAGAACCACCCAGTTAGGGAAGAAAGCATGATCCCACCTGGAGTCTTCTTGAAAGACAACACGTGTCTACGACTGCTAATCCAACAGCCATTTGCTGGAATGACCCTTGCTGGTGTTGGGTTTAATGAACACACTAATTGGGTACAGACAGTGCTGGGTGATGTGAAGAAAATGAGTCCGCGACGGGACAGCACTTGCAAGATAACAATTGATGGAACAAATTGGTGATGTTGTTGCCCTTCCAGTTGCCAGTAGGTGCGATGGTCGATGATTGTTTCATCAACCCGTGAATAAGAGCACACGAAAGAGAAGTAGTTTAGGAGAGGTTGAATTAGAAGAGGTTGCGATGGGCGGGGAGTAGAAAGAAGCCATGACTGATTTTTGCGAGTTTACAACGCTGTGACATTTTTCTGAACATTCAGAATTTCCAGGGGAACCTCCATTGTGTAACAGATCATACTCTCGCGAATGTTGACTCTCGGAGTGCGGGGTAGATTAAAAGAGACATGAATCAAAAGCAATAATAGACAACAGAAAAACATGACAGCTAAAGATATTAGCAAAAGCTGCATTTCAGAAAATGAAGAGTATCTGTATGCAATAAGTCACTATCATCGAATGTAAGAAAGAGAGTGCCAAAGTGCTATATAGAATATGTTTTGCTGTATGATGGGTGACTCTTGGAATGTAAATGAACAAACTAGGAAGAACTTGGAGGCAACAGAGATGTGGTTCCTGAGACGAATGTTGCAAATTCTTTGGACTGCCAGAGTAACTAACAACGATTGCCTGAAATAGGCTAATGGAACTAGAACATTATATACAACAATAAGAAAGAGTCAAACAACTTTCTTTAGTCATGTGATGAGAAGAGATGCATTGGAGAACATAGTGACAACTGGAAAGATCAATGGGAAGAGAGGCAGAGGCAGACAAAGAGAAATAATGCTGAACGGATTGAGACGGTGGCATGGAGGAATATCATCAGTAGAGATGACCCAGAACACCAAAGACCGAGATTTGTGGAGAGACATGAACGCCTATGCCAACTGGCAGGGCACTTGATGATGATTACAGGCATTAGGGAGCCTCGACAGATCAGTGAGTAGAGGCTGGCCTACAGACCCGGTGCCCAGACAACTAATGAGAGACAAGATATGTTCCCAGTGGCACCTGGTGCTCCAACTATATAGCTGAGGCTCAGTCTATATAGCAAACTGCACACACGGATTATAACACGGACTCTATGACTGTCACCAGTCTGATTCATTATCTATACCACGATCCTGGAAGTGCTAAGCTTCAACAACTGAGAGGTGACTGCCTGAGAACGAATCATGCCGCAGTGGGTACCATCTCATTGTTAAGTACCCGGAGCGAAAAAAGCACATACACTTGAAGAAAAAAAAATGAGGGAAAGGGGGGAGGGGGTGTTGTGGGAGTGAGAAAGGAAGGGATGATAAGGGAATGTCATTCGCTGATAAAAACAGATGAGAGACAGAGAGACAGATAGATTGCGAAAAAGAGACGAGAAGAGAAGAGAAGAGAAGAGAGAGAGAGAGACAGAGAGAGAGAGAGAGAGAGAGAGAGAGAGAGAGAGAGAGAGAGAGAGAGAGAGAGAGATTACGCGTATTAGAAAAGTACACAATATAACCCAACCACAACTACCACATACACTTGATTGGCTAGGACTATTCCCATTCTTGTACTCAGCAAAGAAAAGGCATTCTTCTTCTTTTTCTGCGTTCATCCGGAGTATTTTTTTCGGATGTGATTGCGTTGTGCCTGTTTACAGCAGAGCTGCGTTCTTGCGCCGTTAGGCCGACACATCCGACTTCTGCGGGCATTTGTTGACCGGGTTAACCTTCCCGGGGAAAAGGCATTCGATAGAGTAGAGAGAAACAAGCTGTGGGAAATCCTTAAGCAATATGGAGTGAGTACACATCTAATAAACCTATGTAGAAGTTTATACAACAACAGTGAATGCATAGTGAGAGCAACTGGAGGACACTCAGAACCCTTCACCATAAGATCTGGAGTACGACAAGGTTGTGTCCTGTCCCCTCTCTTGTTCATAACATATATAGACAACATATGTAAAGAAACCAGCCAAGCAGAGACAGCAAGAATACCGCATGACGAGAACACAGACGAAGAACCATCTGCAAATTTAACCATTAGAGAACTCCTGTTTGCGGACGACCAAGCACTAATAGCAAAATCAGAAGCTGAATTACAAGACCACATGAATAGTCTAAACGAAATGTGTAGGGAACATAACATGAAAATTAGCAAAAGCAAAACAGAGGTAATGACTATAACTAAAGAAGAACAAACAACAACAATTCACCTAAACGAACATCCTTTGAAACAAGTAAAGAGTTTCAAGTACCTAGGAAGTATAATATCATCAAATGGCAGATCAGAAGACGAGATCGAAAATAGGTGCAATAAGGCAAATCACCTCATTGGACAAATGGCACCAATACTAAAGAACAAACATGTATCAATAACTACCAAGAAAGCACTTTACAACACAATCTTCCTACCAACTCTGTGCTACCAATGCCAAACCTGAACAATGACAGAAAAAGAGAAAAGAAAAATCACAATAACAGAAATGAGGTTCCTGAGAAGAATACTCAACGTATCATGAAGAGATAAGATCAGAAATGAAGAAATCAGGACTAAAGTGCGGGTTAAAGCAGCACTAGATGTTATTAGAAAGCAGCAAGTCAAATGGTTTGGCCATGCAAGTAGGCTACCAGTCAACAGCATACCACAACAAGCAATGATGTACAGACCTGATGGAAACGGAGGAAGAGACCGACCACGTAAACGTTGTACGGAGGGAATAGCAGAGTCCATGGGAATATCGATATATGAAGCCCATAATCGGGCACTCTCACGATGTTTATACTTCACCTCGACACCGCAAGGTACAAGAGAAACATGATGAGATGAGATGAGATGAGTACTCAGCACGGAGCACAACAGATTAAACAATCGAATGGGCAGGTTTCGCCTCAATGTGTCACGTCACGACTGTACACGTGTAGACTTAAAAACAATACCCATGAACGTGTTCTGCAGGATTGTTAGAGCGAGCTCAGATATGCTCGCATTCTGAATCAACATTAAACTCCAAGATGGGTGGGGGAAAAAAAAACTGTTTAGTTCCTCATAACAACTCGTTTGTCTATGTTATCATGAAAGACAGCGATCGCAAAAAAAAAAAAAAAAAAAAAAAGAAGAAGAAGAAGAAGAACAAGAACAAGAAGGAGGAGGAGGAGGGGAAGGAGGAGGAGGAGGAGGAGGAGGAGGAGGGAAGGAGGATGTGGATAATAATAATAATAATAATAATAATAATAATAATAATAATAATAATAATAATAAGAAGAAGAAGAAGAAGAAGAAGAAGAAGAAGAAGAAGAAGAAGATGGGCAGCTTGCTGCTACTATTTCACACAATTGTTTATTTGAGACTGACGTGACAGAATACGGCCCGACACAAGAGGAATGTCAGATTGGATCAAGCGGTTCAAACAACGCAGTTGGAAAACGATTCCTCTTGAGTTCCTTTACCACAACACAGCGTGTTGTTGGCTAGTTGACTCTGGAAATATAACAATGGATATTTTGTTTGTCGAGGTAACTAAGCCATGTTTGAGTCGTCCAGGTAACTAAGCCATGTTTGAGTTGTCGCCCCCCAAAGTGCAGTTGTTGTCGCCATGCTTGTTATGGTCTTGTGTAAACAAACTGAGGAGACCGTGAGCAGGGCCGGAGCAATGCAAGGGCTTGACGATTTGCAGTCTACGTGACTCTGGCAACTACAGGAGGGGCTCTCCAGAACTTAAGTGAACATGTGTATGGTATGGTGGTCTAGGGGGAGTCGTAGCTGAGAGGTTACGGTACCCACATCAGGTTCAGAAGGCACAGAGTTCGATCCCTGCATAGGCTGGTAATTTTTCCTAGAACCATTGGTATCTAATGTCCCCCTGATCTCGGATTGGATATCTAGCCTTCTCGGATTAGGACGAAAAACAATTGCGCACGTTAAAAATCCTACGGCAATTGGAAATCACAAATAGTAGGTCGTAAGACTATTGCGCTGGCTGAATTGTTAGGATAAATAAACCAACCCACGGCTAGATAGAGCCTGTTACCTTGGATGGACTATGTCTAGAGGAAGTAAAATGTATACATGCATATGGCACTTCTAGTTAGCACTTAAACATGTTTCCTCACTGCAGTTGATAGCTTTGTATCGGTATTTTCTCTATCTTGTAAACGGGTACCTTAGCCATAGCGATTCTTGTTCTAATCTCTACCAGCCACCGTCCATCAGATGTCATACCTGTTCCAAGTCAGCTGTACCGATTCACTTGTCTAAGAATTGTCCCGTTGATTGTGGTATTTCTTCTTGGAGATGACCATAATTTCTGTTTTCTCACAATTTAACTCTATTTCTAGCTGCTCTCTGTGCAACAACGGCACCCATCAAATGCTGCATACCCTGTTCATTGTCTGCAATCAATACTGTATCATCTGCATATCTTATACGGTTGATGTCATGTCCTCCGATGGTAATTTCCACCACATATCTTCTTCATTTCTCTTAGTATTTTCAGTGTACAGAGAAACAGGTCTTGAGAAATTACTCTTCACCGTGGCACACATCTTTTGATTGCCCGGTATTGACCTAATTAATTATCATATTTTTTGGGCAGCTTGCCGTTTCAACCATATGTTCTTTAAATATCTAAGGACTTTCTCATCAATTAGAAATGAACATAACATACTTTTACAACCCAATGCAAAGTGTAGATAATATTTGGAACTGTTGTGTATGCATGTACCTCTAATACTAAAATGTACCGTATAACCAACTATAATAACAGAACATACGCCCAGGACACGTAACATTCCGGCAAAACTGTAAACTTTTGACATTCGTGTAACATATAATGTAAATGGATTCCAGAACTCCACGGAGAATCTTCTCGTTATTACTGCTGTTAGTATGACTTGACTTATCTACTTATTGCGTGTTTAATCTGATATACACCTGACAATGTGCACACACCTGAGTATTCCTATAAGCTATTGTGTGTTTGGTTATTTTCGTGAATGTGTGGCGGGAAGGAAGAGGAGCACATCCGGTGCGTCCAAACTTCCGGAAACCAATTGTGGTGTTTGGAAATGTTTATTTTCTGCTGTTTTCAGCGCATAACATGTTTACAGATGTAGAAAAACAAAATTTCAGCATTCCAACGGTGAGTGTGCAGTTTTTTTTGGAGGTAGATGTTTTTTGTAGCTTTTGTTAATGGTATATAATAATGGTATAATGGTACTATTTACTATAATGGTTAATGTAATATACAAAATACAAGTAAATGGAAATAATTCAAATATCAATTCTTCAACAAGTGAATCGGTACAATTATTTTGGAACAGTCATAACATCTGATGGGAGATGCCTTGAAGAGATTAGAACAAGAATCGCCATGGCGAAAGTAGCCTTTAGCAAGATGAAAAACATTCTGACCAATAAAAAGATGTCAATTAAAACGAGAAAAAGAGTGTTGAGGGGATACATAGAGCCTGTTCTTTTGTATGGATGTGAAACTTGGACAATGAGCAGTCAAGCTAAAAAACATCTGATGGCTGCAGAAATGTGGTTTCTGAGGAAAATGCAAAGAATACCAGGGACAGACAGAAAAACCAATGACCAAGTACTACAGGAGATAAATGAACATCATAAACTGATTAGAGAAATTAGACGTAGACAGTCAAAATTTTTTGGACATGTTATGAGAAGAAATGGATTGGAGAACTTAGTGACAACTGGCAAGATCGAAGGGAACAGACCAAGAGGAAGACCGAGAGGAAAATACCTGGATGGCTTGGCCACATGGCATGGACGAGACAGGAACACTAAGCTGATCCACGACACTGGTGATCGAGTGAAATGGCGAGTCATGACCGCCCACGCTTTCCGGCATGGCACATGATTGATTGATTGATTGATTGTTAATGGTATGTTCAAATGATCACATTCTCTACTAACACTACTCTATTGAGTTGTTCAAAATACGAATCCGAATACTCTAAATAAATAGGGAGCTACAGAGGTACCTCGGGTTGCCTCAGGTCATGAACAATTCAGGTTACGAACAACTTCGAAAATGTTATGACTCGGGGGTACTTCAATTTTAATTCACCGCAACAGATGTCACGAGGCTATTTAGCTTTAGCTGCTATATATAGCTTAGTTAGCAGCTATATATAGCACTGGCGGGGGATCTCCGTTCAATTAAAGTTTTTTTCAGTGCGTGTCATGGCGCGAAAAAGGAGCGACAACGGTAACACAGTGTGTGTAGTACATTTTTACGTTGGCTTTCTGCAGTCATGAATTTTACTAACCCTAACCCTAACCCTAACAAGAGTATACGGTACATTTGCTTTCTTTCACCCCAAACAAACTTTGCCAGCTATATTTAGAGTCACCAGCTATATTTAGCGCCGACGGTGATCTCCTCTGTGTTCGGGTGGAGTTCGTGTCAGTGCGTTTCAATTGCCCCACACCACAGTGTTGTTTCTTTGGGCTGTGGCAACCGTTTCTGTCTCCCTTTGATCCTCATTTGCATCGCTCCTGCAATCACTTTCCGGTTAGGGTTAGGGTTAGGATTAGGGTTAGGGGTAGGGTACACACACTAACCCTAACCCTAATCCTAATCCTAACCCTACCCCCTAACCCTAACCCTAACCGGAAAGTGAAAGAACAGCGCACCATCGCCGCAGCCGCATAGAATTGGGCACCGAGCTACGGCGCAACACACGGAAACCCCCTGAATGTTCGGTGCAACACAGGGAACCCCTGGATGTGACGTCATACCCTGGGATTCCCTTTTGTTTGGGGTGAAAGAAAGCAAAAGTACCGAGTATACAACCACTGAAATATTCAGGTCAACTCACACACATAACTAAACCATTTGCTGCACACCGACAACATTAATCCGGTCAAGGTCATGCACACCGAGATACAGCGCGAATAAGGGGACTCCAGGATATGACGTGTGCCCTGGAATTCCCTATGTTTGCGGTGAATTAAAATTGAAGGCAAGAGAGAGAGAGAGAGAGAGAGGGAGAGGGAGAGAGAGAGCAAGGTGTAACGTTAGAAACAAACAATTTCGTATAGTATATATATTCTGGAACGAATTAAGTTCGTAACCCAAGGTACCACTTTATTCTGAATTCTCATTAAATGCGTTTATAATTGATAGCGTACTTCACTAACTGTGTAAGATACTTGTCGAATCATCTCGTCAATGGGAGCTGTGGTAACACATTGCCTCACATGCTTGCCTACCGGCTTGGTGGTAATGTGTTTGATTCCACTTCGAGGTGGGAATCCCCACGCTTCCGCTAATAAGTGCTCCCTGGTCCACCCTACCTAATTAATGGGTACCAGAACATTTCACGTGAAGTAATAGCAATTGATGTGATATTGACAACGTCACTCATCGAGAACCGGGTTGGACTAATAACATCACGCTAGCAACATCTGACTGGTCTCCGTGGCAAAGGTGTTACAGACACAGTTCGTAATTCTGCTTAACTCCGTTCAAAACAAAGCTGCGACCGATTTGGCAGCAGACCGTGTCGCGCTGGGTTTTAGCGTGATGGTATGGGAGATGGTCGTTCAGAAAGCAATGGCAAACTACTGAACGTAAACTTGCCAAGACATCAACAACAGCAGTGCTTGTGTTGACAGCGATGACCTGTAAAATAGCATATGGAAAAAACAGCAACATCTACTTATTACACTTTGCGATGTGAAAAGGGGGTCCATTACAAACTTACTTATCTGGTATGATTGATTGGCACCTTGCCGTCTTGGCAGACGATAGTTTGTTACATTGTGCTTCAAAAAGGCATAATAACTACAACCCATGGTGGTAGTGAATGTGACTGATAAGGCCAATTCGTGCTGTAAATGTTCACCCACACATGAACACATGGTCATTTTCACCATCACATACCATCTTACATCCCATGCGTTCCGTGTGTGACCTATCTGCAATAATTTTCTCCTTTGTCTTTATTCCATTTCTGATATGTGCCTTCCATGCAACACGTCCAGCAGCGACTTGCTCCCAATGTGCATTATCAATGCCTGTATCAATCATGTCCCCCTTACACGCATCTTTGTATCGTAGTAGAGGCCGATCCTGAGATCTCTTATCCATCTGTAATTCACAAAAAAGATGTCATTTGGTAATACCGGTCTCCGTGGCCAAACGTTTGCGAACACGATTCGTGAGCTGCTTACTAGGCGTTCGAAACGCAGCCGTGACCGATTTGTGCAGCAGACTGTGTCATGTTGTGTTATAACGAGTTGGTATGGGAGCTGATAGTTCAGAAAGCAATGGTAAACTACTGAATGTAAAATTACCTAGTACATCAACAGCAGCTGAAAAATGCTAGTGTTGACTGCAACGTCCTGCAAGGGATATGCAACATAAAAAAAAAAAATTCTACCATCATCCATGCTCCTAAAGTGTCATATCCATCTAAGTCTTTCCAATACTTCAGTATTTGTGATTTTGTCTTGCCACTTAATACCAAGTATTCTTCGCAGACACCACATATGAAGAAAAAAGTCATTTAAAAGTTGTACTGGGATTTTATCCCATATGGCTCAGTCTCTTTCTGCAGCACGGAAAGCGTCGCACAAAGCATGAACTCCGCAGCTCCAGCGATGACCCACAGGAGTCTCCGAAACAATGCACTAGTGAACCGAAGATGCAACCCGGAATCGAACCCACAACCTTCGGAGCCCGAGTCAGATGGCTTGACCACTTTGCCATGGAGACTCCCGAATGAAACCGCAAATGAAAGCTGTTTAAACATTTCTGTTGGTGTGAGTAAGTTGACCAGGCTTCACTGCCATAAAGAAGAGTACTAAGGACACAGGCTTGATAGACAAGGACTTTTGTTTTGGCAGTAAGCTTCCTGTTCTCCCTCATCTGGTATATACTTTGCTCAAACTTCTCATTTTCATGTTTTTATTATACAGTTTATGTACACTAAGGTATTGCATTTCAGATAAATAACTATGTTAGAAATTATCAGTATTATCAGTTTTATTGCGTATATATACCAATGAGGGCAGACTACAACATCATATTAATAATCTGAGTTCAACCTGCAGCAGATACAATATGAGTATAAACACAGCCAAAACTGAAGTAATGCAAGTTAGCAGATTGCCAGGCCCACTAAGTATACAGAGAAATAACACAACTCTGAAACAAGTTAAAGCATTCAAATATCTTTGAAGTATGATCACAGAAGATGGCAGATTGGACAGAGAAATCGAAATCAGATGTCAAAAAGCAAGTGAACTTACATATCAACTATCGCCCTTACTTAAACATCCAAATATACCCATATCCGCAAAACAACAGACAATAAACAGCATATTCACACCAACCTTATGCTACCAATCTCAAACCTGGACTTTATCCAAATCACACCTTCGTAAAATCAACACCTGCGAGATGAGATGACTGAGGAGAGCTGCCAACCTAACAATCCGAGACCGAGTAAGAAATGCTGTTATCAGACAGACTGTGGGATCAACACCTTGTGCCACATTTATTAAAAGACAGAAGATCAAGTGGTTTGGCCATGCCGTTAGACTGCAACACCAACAACTACCATCACTCGCCTTACATCTAAGATCATCTGCGACAAGACCAAGAGGGCATTCAAGAAGGCAATGGATTGACAACAAATAAGACATTGTACAATCACACAGAATGACACTAGCCAGTGCCGCCCACCGGGCGCTGGAACGCAAATTATTCCTCCCCACGACGCTTGACGGCAGAAGTGGAAGATGATGATGATGATGATGATGATGATGATATACCAATAATAACCTTATCAATAATTATTTATTTTAGTTGGGATATGTAGTGTCTGTTGTTATTTTATGTAATGGATTCTTATGTAGATATTCTTTTGCTATTTCATATTGTGTAAATAATATAATAAAGAAATACCCTATTGTTATTTATAATCAATAATTATGAACAGTTTAGTTTATTTGCTAACTAGAGCTGTCCAGTTACTTCGTCTGTTCTTTTGGTCAGGTGTCTTGTCATTTATCACCTTGTGATGTCATTGAAATCGTGTTTTTGTGACATTCCACAGTCCTGGTGACTATATTTCAAATAAATAAGCAATTGGAAAAAAATTGTACTTGAAAGAAACAATCGTATAATAAATATCATTTATAATCACGCCA
The DNA here is from genome assembly GCA_963921405.1 of Cepaea hortensis. Classification (NCBI taxonomy): domain Eukaryota; kingdom Metazoa; phylum Mollusca; class Gastropoda; order Stylommatophora; family Helicidae; genus Cepaea; species Cepaea hortensis. The sequence continues at coordinate 64,608,401 of OY992881.1, forward strand.
GACAGCCGTAGACTGTTTCATTTAGTTAAACAATATGTGTTGCATACCCCTGGTCTGGGTCTATTGTAATGATTTATTGTCAGAATGTGGTGTATGTTTGTGCACCTGTGTAGTTGCCTCTTATGACATGCGTGGAAGGTTGCAGTGTTAGTATTCGTTGTTTTCCATTAAGTTACCCCAGTGTGATATGATATGAATAAACAGGACCCATCATACATGTCTTGAAAAGTTTTTGGCACTTGGTGCAGGCCTGTGACTATGTGTGTATGTGTGTGTGTGTGTGGGTGGGTGGGTGGGTGGATGTGTGCGAGCGTGCATGTACACACGCGCCGCTACTCGAACTACTGAATTCTTCTTCTTCTTCTTCTTCTTCTTCTTCTTCTTCTTCTTCTTCTTCTTCTTCTTCTTCTTCTTCTTCTTCTTCTTCTTCTTCTTCTTCTTCTTCTTCTTCTTCTTCTGCATTCATCTGGAGTCTTTTTTCGTATGTGATTGCGTTGTGCCTGTTTACAGCAAGCTGCGATACTGCGCCTTTAGGCAGACACATCCGACTTCTGCGGGCATTTGTTGACCGGATTAACCCTCCCGGCTACTGAATTCACACCTTAGTTATTGTATCCATAAACTTTGTATCCATTAACCTTCCTGGCTACTGAATTCACACCTTAGTTATTGTATCCATAAACCTTGTATCCATTAACCTTCCTGGCTACTGAATTCACACCTCAGTTATTGTATCCATAAACCTTGTATCTATTAACCTTCCTGGCTACTGAATTCACACCTCAGTTATTGTATCCATAAACCTTGTATCCATTAACCTTCCTGGTTACTGAGTTCACACCTCAGTTATTGTATCCATAAACAAGGCTGCTTGTATGCTATTAAGATATTTAGAAATATGGCAAACCGTTTAAAAAGAACAAATTATATTCAAGGTAACATTGTTTGGATGTCTGTCTGTTTGCTTTGTTGACTTCATATATATAAATTATTGTTGTTTTTTCCCCAATAGCTTAACAGCATATAGGCAGTCTTGCTTTATGGATACAAGGATACCATAACTGAGGTGTGAATTCAGTGGTTCCAGTAGTAGCAGGGTATGTTTCTGTTCACCTGACTGGGTTCATTGTAAGGTATGTACACTATGTTTGTGTTTGTTGTCTCTTATTCACAGGAACGATACATTTCTCACTATCATATCCTGCTGTAGTCGCTGTTTCTCTTATTCATTCTGAATGCTTCAGTGAATAAGCACATCTCATGAAATGAATACAAGGTAATTTTAATTATTCTAGAAATTGTCTGGCAAGAGGAAATGTGGTGAAGTAGGGATTTGGTTACTATTCCATTATGATAAAATATAGTATATGTGAATGTCTAGCACTTCACTCATGAATGGTAGCATCAGCCATCATTAAAATGTTGATTTAAAGTCAAAAAAACAACTTCTTCTTTCACCCTGTATTCCTTCATTGGGGCATAGGCTGTGAACCAACTCACTTAGCTGTCTCCTGCGACCCCGTCCATGTTCTCCCCAAGTTATTTATTTCTGTCTCTAATTCTCTGTTCCGTGTGTATTCAGGTTTTCCTCTATTTCTTTACCTTGTGGACTCCAGACAAAGGCCATTCAAGTTATATTATTATCAGGTTTTCTGGGCTTATTTCCTATCCAGTGGCAGCAACTTTTCCTCATCTCTTGATTCACTGGTATTTGGTAAGTTCTCTCCATTAGCTCGACATTGGTGATTCTGCCATACCATTTTAGTCCTTCTATATTGTGCAGGCACCAGTCAGTGAATGTTTGTAGCTTATCAGTAATTATTTTGGTCATTCTCCATGTTTCTGACCCATACAATAGTACTGATTTAATGTTAAAATTTAATATTATGAGATTTGTGTTTAATTCCTTTTAACTTCGACACATTTCCAAGGTTGTAAAAGCGCCTCTTGTATGTTGTTCCTTATTCCAATATCTCTCGCTGTCCCTCCCATCTTTGTCTACATTGCTGCCTAAATGAGTGTATGATTCTGTCTCTTTAACTGAGGTTTTACCAAGTGAGATCAGGCATCATTTACTAGATTTATTGCTATTATTTTTAGTTTTCCCATATTAATTAATAGACCTAATTGTGGTGAGCCGGCTTCGTGGCTTAGAGGTTATGACTTTTCTCCGTAATCTCGTATACTCTCGTCGGTAACGTGATGACGGTGAGAATCAGCAGTGGTTCAAATCGCATCGGTAACTTACGGGGTATGTGAGCCGGCCGCTCAGAAAGCAATGGCAAACTACTGAGCGTAATCTTGCCAAGAAATCAACATACAGCTGAAAGATGCTGGTGTTGACAGCGATGTCCTGTAAAAAAAAAAAAATTTTGTTGCGTATCCCTTACGGGACGTTGCAGTCAACACCAGCATTTTCAGCTGCTGTTGATGTACTAGGCAAGTGTTACGTTCAGTAGTTTGCCATTGCTTTCTGAATGACCGGCCCCTATACCTTTTTCGAAAAAACCAGCACCGCCGTGTTTCGAACCCGGGTATACGGGCTCACAAACCGCGTTCGCAAGCCCTTTAGCCACAGCCTGTAAAGGATATGCAAAAAAAAAAAAAAAGAAAATTGCTCCTATCCAATGTGCTTAGTTAATCTAGCATCTGATTTAATTTATGGAACAGGAGGCAAATATCATCAGTGAAGTTAAGATCATTGAATTGCTTTGTCAGAGGAGTCCCTTGAGTTCCATTTCTAGTGGTATTTGTTGAATTCATAATTCAGTCTATAGTCATTAAGAATAATAAAAGTGACCAAACAAATGCCTGTCTTGTATTTCAAATGTATTAGTTTTTCCCTTGAGAAGAATTTATGTTCCCCTTTTTAAGTTAATGATTTTCTGTAGGGTCGCATAGTGCCTCTAGAATTTCTAAAAGGAATCCTTATCAATGTTTTTGAAGGCCTGTCATAGTCCACAAATCCAAACTAAAGTCATGAGTTCATTTCAATGCTTTGTTCTGTTATTATGCAGAATCTGTTTTGTCAGAGGCCTGCCTGTTCATCCCTTAGTTGTTTGTCAGTGGTGTCTCTTATCTTTGCAGAATGATCCTTCATAATATTTTGCCAGAACTGGCTATACCGTTATTCCTCTATAATTTTTTAATTTCTGCAGGTCACCCTTCTTTGACAGATATCCTTCTTTTCAGTCTTCTGATATTAGATGTTCCAGACTTCTAAATAATTTATGTAGTAGTCAGGTTGAGGTGTTTACATTAATTTTAGCAGCCTCTGCTGAGATACTATCTGGACCATCAGCTTTCCAATCCTTCAGAAGTTAGATGACTTTTCTAATTTCCCCATTATGCAGTTTCTCACCATTGATTTCCAGCGTCACTTGTGCTGGCTGGATATCTAGAGGGTAATTTTTGTCTAGTCTATCCAGAACTTTTTCAAAGTATCCAGCTAATCTATTCATATGATCTGTTTCATCATTATTTTCGATAAATCCATTTGGTTGATTATATTTTCCTCCTAATTTTCATGTGATGCTGTAAAAAGCTCTGAGATTTTCTTTTGCTGCTGCTGCTGCTTCTGCCTCTTTTGCAAGGGCATCTAAATATTGTCCTTCATCTGCCCTAATCTGCTTCCTAACTTCTTTATTAACTTTTGTGTTTTTTCTTAACCATATATACTAACATAAAAAAAAAAAATTCTTATCCTTAACAGAAGTCCACATACCATAAAGATAATTTTTGGTAGGTTAATATTTTGTCCAGTTCATCTCAGCTACGACAGAATACCCTGTCCAGTTTCATTTGTTTGTTTTGTTTCTTCTGCACCACAACACTTATTTTTGTTGATTAATTTGGTTATTTCGGGATTTCAACTGGCTATACCGTAATACCCCTAAATACTTATTTTTGTATTTAGTTATATCTGTGCATTTTTATAAGAGCTAATCAAGTGCCGTATCTTCTACCACAAGCTAGAAAGGTTGCTTGGGGAAGCACCTCGCTCACGCACTTTCAAAGACTTTTGTCCAAATGTCTGCTGGGGCTTTGGTTTGTCATAGGCCATTTCAAATTCTGGTTTGATTTTGGTTGAGGATCATTTTAATTGTACGTGGATGTCTCCATCCGTGCTCCAGTCTCCACTACCAAGTAGAAAATGCAAGGAGGTTTTCTGTACAGTGCAAGAAATCTGAATCATTGACTAGAATCCAAATGTGTGTATACCAGAATTAAGTTATAAATACTCTTTTTGGTTGGGATTTCTAATTTTGAAATTGCCAGCCTGCTCTTTCCAATTTTCAAATGTGGATAACATAAGGTAAGTCCTCTGAGTTTGTTGTCTTCCCTTCAACCTGGCTGAATCCAACCTTGACCAGGCCATTGTTTTATCTTCAGCCTGGAATGTCACACTCTACATTTTTTAAAACTCTAAGCCCTTTGAAAACCTTGCAGAGTCCAACCCTAGCCAGACTGTTGTTTCTTCTTTTTCCTACAGCCTGGCTGAGTGCAGCACTGTCTTAGCTGTTGCTTCTTCTTTTGCCTGTCTGAATCTGACCCTGGCCAGGTTGTTATCTCCCTGTCAGTCTGGCTGAGTCCAACTCCGCCTGGCCAGGTTGTTGTCTCCCTTTCATTTTGGCTACGTCAAACCATGCCTGGCCAGACTGTTGTATTCCCTTCATTTTAGCTAAGTCAAACCCTGGCTGGTGAGGTTGTTGCCTCCCCTTCAGCCTGGCGGAATCCAACCCTGGCCAGGCTGTTGTCGCCCCTTTCAGTCTTGAACTTCAGGCTGTAAATTTATTTCTCAAAGTATCTTTGCTAACTGCTGCTGTAATTGAGGTGTGAATTTCTTACTTGCTTGGTTACCAAAACAGTGGTCTTAATTGATGGCAGGGCATTTTCTCAACCATCATGTTCTAGGGCAGTGGTTCTCAACCTTTTTTGGCCTGAGCCGCCCTTCACCATATTTTCAGAGCATCAATCCCCCCCCCCCCCTTTTTCATATTGCCTACCTAAAAATTTGGCCCATGCCCCCCTTCACCATATTTTCAGAACATCATTTCCCCCCCCCCCCTCCCTTTTCGTATTTCCTACCTAAAAATCCCGCCCCTGCCCCTACACAGTATACGTAATAATGGAAGCTAAATTTAATAGCACATACTAAAACAAGTCTAGACGTCCTCATAAAACGTGATTTGTGGGCCTACTTACTTTATAAAATGAATTTTAGAAGGGTGAGATGTACAGAACTGTATAGTATGAAGGGAAAAACAATATCAAGTAATCGGTTCTAGTATTAACACAATGTTGAAATAATCTTACTCCTCCCCCCCTCCTCCGGAAACCCTAAAATTCCCCCGCCCCTTGGGGGGGGGGAGGAATTCCCCACCGGTTGAGAACCACTGTTCTAGGGTCATTCAAACCTCATAAACTGGATACGATAATTATTTCTTGTAAGTATTTCTTGCAAGAAATTGTCTGGCAAGAAGGGTCAAAGAAGAAGGGAATGTCATGCAATCTAAATATATCATTGCCAAGTTTATGTTAAGGTATGTCTGTAAGCTGGGAGAACTACAGACGGCGAAGACAGAGATTCAAATCAGAGCTGATTCACCTTGTTCAACACACACGTGACGTATTTGACAGGTTGCAAGCTCATCAACACTGGCGCAGTGGTTGGGTGATTCATCCCGCCAGTTTGGGATTGACTTTTATCAAATTGAGTTGAACTATGTGAGTCAATCTAGTCAATAAAAATGGGTACAGGAGATTTATTTTGTCTTTTCCGCAATAGATTAGAGTGAAAAATGGGCTGACCTTTCCATCTTTTTCTAACGCCAAGAACTATCAGATCGCAACCCAGCAGCAGTATTTGCCAGGGACTGTAAAGAAAAGGACCTCTTTTAATACCATGAACCTTATTGGGTGTTTGGTGCTATCACAATTTTGTTCAGACCATTATGCACTTGATGGGTGTGCCAAGGGGCTGAGTTTGTCTCACTCCTCTACACCCTCACATCGCGCAGACTCACTTCACGTGTCTCCGTTTGTTGTGCTAAATCCAAGATCAGATCCTTGCTGTTTCTCGATATATGCTTATAATAAGCTGTCACTGACTATCAGCTACCACAAACCACTCTATCATCGACTCATCATTGTTTTTCACATTTAGTTTCAGTGAATAATTAACGAGGGAGTTAATTGATTATATGATCATGATTGTAGCAATTCCCGAAGTTGTTTCCCCTTGACCAGACGAAACTTGTAAACGTTTTTTTTTTCGCGTATCCTTTACAGGACATCGCTGTCAACACCAGCATTTTACCGCTGTTGCTGATTTCTTGGCAAGATTACGCTCAATAGTTTACCACTGCTTTCTGAGCGACTGGCTCACTTATTACGTAAGTCACCAACGCGGCGAGAACCGCTACCAATTCTCGCGCGCTGCGTTACCCCACGTGGATAAACGGGATTACGGAGAAAGTCGTTTAACACCTATGCCAGGGAGCAGGCTGTAGACAATTACATTGTTCAATATAAAATAATGTTAATTGTGTCAGGGAACGGTAAATGTAAGATAAAGTACCCACATAGCACAGGTGTGAACTGTTACCTCTTTACATCTACTGAGTCACGATTTGTGTGACTAGTTCTTCGTCTTCTACTCACTTCAAATGTTTTGTCTGTATCTGCATGTAACAAACTATGGGGAGGGTCCCAAATAGTCCCGTCACAATATTTCAAACTTATTCTTTTACCCTGGCTGGGGATAGGTCTTTGCTGCCAACCCTTATCCGTTCCCCGGACTTACTGTCACTCTCTCTTTCGACCTCAGGGTCTATTTCTTGCAGTGTATTTCTGGCTGACACAAACGTAACATGACGATCGTCTCAGTCACTATAATTAGAATTTAATACCGCAATAAAGACAACACAGAAGAACACCAAGACAGATAAACCTATAAAAGTCTAGAAAAACAAAACTGATGAGATAACTCTAGTCCAGATATGAAGCCAGAAAACTCTGAACATCATATAGCACAGATCTCTAAATTGTCCCGTCATTTCACAACTGCCTCACCGGGCAAAGTTTCCAGTCTCTCTATCCAGCGTCGGTTGTTCGAACAACAGCTTCCAGGTTTCCGAGGCCAACACGATATAGTCACTCATCTGGTCTGGGAAAATGCCATGGGATCACTTGGCACAATTTAGGTTGGGAACTGAAGTCCTGAGACCAGATTGTGTATAGGGAATGAGTCAGAGTCTTTCGCTGTCCCGGACAAGGATGGGAATTTGCGTAGGTCCAAACAGAATCATCAGCAAACACTCGACCTTAAGTCGATGAGAAGACTTGAGTGGTGGTTGTGTCACTCATTTAATTTTTGTAATGCTTCTCCCTTAAAATTAGAAACATTATACCTGGTATGTCCACTGACTTGCCCTGGTTTCATCAGGTGCTTATAACTTTGGGCATAGAAGCCCTGTCGAGTCTTTCAACACACTTTACTGTCAAAAGAAGGACCCTGTAGATGATAAAATCTCAGTGAGCGACCAACCTGACTCATGCACCACAAACCTGAGGTCCACTTGGGCCTCAGTTAATAAATTGGTTATGCATTTTGGCTTACTCATACAGTTATATAAGTGGCTTGCTTGAATGGGTCTGACATGTCAGGTAGCCCCTGGATTGGCTACGTCCTGGCTTGATTAGACCTCCAACTTGTAGACGTCCTGTCGGCTACCCTATGCACCCTTTTGCATACAAGACTCACTCTCCACACTCATACCCTGCCTTTATTATTATTGGGCACATTCGTTTCCCGGCTTCTCTCTCCCTTGCAAACCATGCCTTTCTCACGACAAAGCTCTTGTAGTGTGGTGTGAGTAATCAAAGAAGAGTTGTTCCCCATTCCTAGCAAGAAAAGGAAAGAAGATACTACCCCGTCCGGCCGCTGCTCTCTTCTGAGCAGTCGCCGCAATGTACCGGCAGTGCCTCAAATAACCCATAGATTCAGATGAGTTCCGGTTCTCTCAGTGAGATAGAGAAGTCCATTATCTTCCCGACATCATCCTATCGACTAAAAGACGAAAGAGATAGCACTGTGGATAGCCTCTTCCGGCTCAAGAAGATAGATCATAGATTGGTGGACCCCATCCCCAAGGAGCCCTTCCCTCCTTCCGGCATACGGTAGCTATCTAATGATTATATTCTACAGAAAGATGACAGTATGCCCAGTTCAGGCCGTAGAAGGAAAGATAGCACTCGTCTATCGGCTGCCAAGAACAAGCGATATCATTTGGGAAATATTTATTGATCAAAATTGTTCCCTTGCTAAGCCAAGATCAAGACGCTTAGCCAGATTGGCTAACGGTCACCCCCTCCCAATATGGCAATACTGCCGTTTCGCCACTTCATCTCAGTAGTTAAGACAATAGAGATTTATAAGTGCAGAACTAATTACAACCTAGAATTACCTTTTATACCCCAGCAGTATTCTGCATGTAAAATGTCCCAATTTTCAACTTGACATCTTGACATTATGCAGTGGGTAACGATAAGTTTAGAAACGGACATGAATTGCCCAAGAAGCCGCACCAGTGCGCATTTGGCGCAAGGCGCTCCATCGGGTCTACCCGAAAGGAAAGACATATATCTAATCGCTCCATGAAAAGATCGTGTTATGAAAGTAACCCAAAGAACTATCTTCCATGGTGATTGAGCGAACAAGAGAACTGAGAGCTCCCGAAAGCTGTTTCCCCCTGTTTACCCAAAATGAAAGAAGGCATGAGGACATGAGCCATTGGCGTTTCGCCACACTGCAGTATTGTTGTGTGACTAGTTCAACGTTTCAAAACCTTTCTTTCCAAGAACATGTTATGGTAGCCATATTATGAGACTGGGTTTACTTCAGTCTTGCGCAATCGGAAACAAATATCGAAACTGTGACTAGTGCGGACCCCAAGTGAGTAGAAGTGAAAGAACTAGTTTTACATTTGCGGCTTCATGTGTAATAAACAAATGTCTGAAAGCGCGAGTGGAAATATAACTCATGATAAACAACACACAAATAGTATTCGCGTGTGTCTGTACCTATGTCCTATATGTGTATGTGTGAGTTTTTGTAGTAGCAAGTGGTGTATTATTAGTAGTAAAATTGTAGTAGTAGCAGCAGCAGCAGTAGTAGTAGTAGTAGTAGTAGTAGTAGTAGTAGTAGTAGTAGTAGTAGTAGTAGTAGTAGTAGTAGTAGTAGTGGTGGTGGTGGTGGTGGTGGTGGTGTTGGTGGTGGTGTTGGTAGTAGTAGTAGTAGTAGTAGTAGTAGTAGTAGTAGTAGTAGTAGTAGTAGTAGTAGTAGTAGTAGTAGTAGTAGTAGTAGTAATAGCAGCAGTAGTAGGAGCAGCAGCAGCAGCAGCAGTAGTAGTAGTAGTAGTAGTAGTAGTAGTAGTAGTAGTAGTAGTAGTAGTAGTAGTAGTAGAAGTGGGAGCAGTAGTAGTGATAGTAGTAGTATTAGTTGTAGTAGTAGTGGGAGTAGTAGTAGTAGTAGTAGTAGTAGTAGTAGTAGTAGTAGTAGTAGTAGTAGTAGTAGCAGTAGTGGTGGCGATATAGGTTTGTAATTTAGAAATGTGACCTGCCGAGGGAGTTTTACCTTGCTTAACTTGCACACGAGCCCTTCTATTTGCCGACGTTATTATAGACGGTTAAGTATACCCCAAGGTCAAAGAGAGGTGCTGCGCTGCTCGTTTTATGATTGCCTAATTTGCAAAAAACAACAGCTGCACAGCCTGATTCATAGTCATACTTAGCCTGTCTGATTCAGGGGTGAACGCCGTGCCCCTAAGCCATTCCGCCTAGCCTACGATCCTTGACCGTGCGAATATGAAGATCTATCACTTCACGTCTCCTATGACGTCACGGGTCAAGGTAGACCCATAACAGATACTGCCGTTGGGGTGTCAAGTGTTGGGCTTTCACATGCTCTAGGTATCGCCCTAATGAGTTTGGGTGACAAGTTCCTTTCCTCGTCGTCTATCCTTTCCAGACAGTTATGACGATTATACGGTACATGGTTTATGATGCCAGGTCGACATCAGAGCCGTACTGGTCGGGGGGGGGGGGGGGAAGCCGGGGGGGGGGGGGAGGAATCTTGCCACAACTAGGGATTGAACCCAGTGTACTAACCATTAACTGATTCAGTGCCAAAACAACAAAGTAGGTTTTGACCAAACATGGCTACAATCAAATGTACAAGTATTATAATGTAAATTTCCGTTCACTGAGCATTATAATTGCGACAGTACAGCGAAAGGTAACAAATAACACGATGGTATTAGTACGGCGATGTAACGACCTTCGTTCCAAATGGTAAGTCCCCACTGCCTTCATTGTTGCTGTGTTTCTGTGGATGTGAGCCGCAGTGACTAGCATGCTCATCCCGCCGGCCGGTGGTCATGTGATCGAATCCCTCTTGAGGCCGGGAATATTTAAATTGGTCTGGGCTTCAAGGTTAATCTAGCCTAAAATATGTACCCGGTATCGTCCTGGGAAGTAAAGGCGACCCACGTGATATGGGAAACATCACACATCGAGTGCCGATTGGTCTATACAAATAAGGGGTTTACCACCATATACCCATACCGAGTACACTGCAGGGCTGGGACAGAGGACCTTTATTTCTATTTCTGACCAACAGGTCAGCTCGGCTGGTGGAGTTCATCGTGGCCACGTCATCTGGAATGTTTATTAGGCAATGCCTCATTTTGAACTTACACCAACTTTGATACAAGTCGGCTGTGAGTTCGTCTTTCCTTCTTCTGCCCCCTCCCCCTATTGGGCCATAGGCTTTCAACCAACCCACGCCGTTATATATTTTGCTATCTTCTGCAGCTTGACCTCCCAGTATTATCTATCTCTGTCTGTAATTCTCTTCTCCTGTGTTTTTCGGTCCCCCGCTATTTTGCTTCCAGACAAAAGAGTGTCTAGTTATATTGTCATCAGATTTTCTCAGTGTATCCTACCCAGCCTCAGCGTCTTGTACTCACCTCTTGGTTCTCTGGAATTTGTTTAGTTCTCCCCATGAGCTCTTATACATTGGTGATTCTGTCATACCATTTTATTCCAACTATTCTGCGCAGGCACCAGTTTTTTAATGTTTGCAGTTTATTAGTTGCAGAACTAAAACTCTGTTGGGAATACACTCGGTCATCTAATCTTTTAAGTCCTTTACTCCCTATCTTAAATTTAGTCAGAATGCTGTGGTCTTTTGAATAGAAATATTTTCATGTCAGAAATGAAATCAAGTTAAACACTACTCCTGGCCGTGAGGTTGGGAACAGAGAATTGGTAAAGAAGAGACTTCGGTATCTCTTCCTATAGAACTGTTTCCGTTGTGTAAATTCCTAAAGATATCATCGCGCTCTCCTCTTTGTCAAATGACCTCGTCACATTTGGTTGTTTATATTTAACTAAAAGAAAGAAAGAAAGAAAGAAAGAAAGAAAGAAAGATAGAAAGAAAGAAAGAAAGAAAGAAAGAAAGAAAGATAGAAAGAAAGAAAGATAGAAAGAAAGAAAGATAGAAAGAAAGAAAGAAAGATAGAAAGAAAGAAAGAAAGGTGTTCAACTCAAGTTCCTGATGTGCCTCTTTCCCAGGCCTTATTGGCTCTAACATGGGCAGGTATGTACTAAACAATCTGACCCCATGGATACCGTTAGCGCGTTCTGGTTCGTTACATTCGCGTCAAAGCTAACATTCTACACGGGGAGTCTGAGAACGAATATCTTTTTCTGATTATTATCAAAGCGGTTGGCGTTTTCCCGAAACACCGTAACGAAAACACTTTACACCGTAGAACTGCTCTGTCGATTACTGCGTCCCTTGGTTTGTGGAGGGCGCATGATCGCACATACGCTAGAACTTGTTTGTTGTGGCCAGTCGCATGGGGTGCCTGGGCGTTCACGGTTTGGCTACATTCTCTCTCTCTCTCTCTCTCTCTCTCTCTCTCTCTCTCTCTCTCTCTCTCTCTCTCTCTCTCTATCTCTCTCTCTCTCTCTCTCTCTCTCTCTCTCTCTCTCTCTCTCGCTGCCACTGTCCGTCAGTCTGTCTGTTTCTGTCTCTCCTTGTTTCTCTATCTCTCTGTCTGTTTTGTTTCCCTGTGTGTCTCTCTATACGTCTCTATGTCTCTCTCTCTGTGTCTCGATCTCTGAACATCTCTGTCGCTCTCTGACCCTATCTCTCTCTGTCTCTGTGTGTCTCTCCTTGTCTGTTTGTCTCTTTCTGTCTCTCTCCCTGTCTGCCGCTGTATCTTTATCTTCCTCTCTCTCTCTCTCTCTCTCTCTCTCTCTCTCTCTCTCTCTCTCTCTGTGTCGCTGTCTGTTTGTCTATCTGTGCGTCTCTCTCTCTCTTTCTCTCCCACACACACAGACACACACACCCACACACACTCACACACACACACTCTCTCTCTCACACACACACAATTATTAATTTGTGTATTACGTGAGGTGAAGCAAACCGCGGGTTCGGGGATGGAAGAAAACAAATGGACTTATGATCTAAAGCAGTGGTTCCCAAACCACGGCCCGTGGGCCACTTGTGGCCCGCCAGCTGTCAGAAAGTGGCACGCGAGGCCTCGTTATTTAATATAATATATTTTAATAATTTCAAAAATGCACTCCGAACGCCCCGTCAGCGTGTGATAATTTACTCTGCTCGTGGTTGTTATGCTCAGATATTATCGAAAGCGCCTGTTCAGTTTGCAACGAATGGTTATGAAGACACTGACTGCCTTTAACATTTTAGAAGTTCGTTGACAAAAGTTAAGAAAGGTAAGAATGATATTGCACGACTTTTATAAATTTTTAACGTTGTGGCCCGCTTAACTACCGAAAATAATAGAAATGGCCCTCTGCTTGAAAAGCTTGGGAACTACTGATCTACAGGGTTGACTTTGACACAAGAACACTAAAAACTTGAAGCCACCTCCGAGGTTATCAAAGCCATGCGATTAATACATTACATGTATTTACCGAGGTCAGCGTTGCCGAGATGTTTATCGCGCTTAAACTTCTTGTACGCTGACGGCGGGATAGTGAGTTCCTTCCAGGCACCGCTCAGTAGTCCTTAATCGTTGACTTCTTAGTTAGAAAGCAATGGTAGACTACTGGACGCGAAAATGCGTGGATAATCAACCCATCGGAAGACTGAATTTTAACTCTAAAGTCCGGTGCGTTAAGTTAGTCAGTTCTGCTATTGGAATGGGGTTGGTGTAGGAAATTGTCTTCTGACCCGGTACAAAAGTGCCAATTGCGCGGGGACAATGTTGCAGAGATCTCATACCCCTCTCCAAGTTCAGAAACAAATGGGGCGTGCAAGACCGACACTGGGACTTGACAATCTGCGGAGAGGTATTTTAGTGTGTAACCTGGTCATAATTTAACACTTTACTTACGGACTATTCCCGGATATAGTTGTTGGTTGTGGAGTGTACTATTCCCGGATATAGTTGTTGGTTGTGGAGTGTACTATTCTAGGATATAGTTGTTGACTGTGGAGTGTACAATACCCGGATATAGTTGTTGGTTGTGGAGTGTACTATTCTAGGATATAGTTGTTGGTTGTGAAGTGTACTATTCCCGGATATAGTTGTTGGTTGTGGAGTGTACTATTCCCGTATATAGTTGTTGGTTGTGGAGTGTACTATTCTAGGATATAGTTGTTGGTTGTGGAGTGTACTATTCTAGGATATAGTTGTTGGTTGTGAAGTGTACTATTCCCGGATATAGTTGTTGGTTGTGGAGTGTACTATTCTAGGATATAGTTGTTGGTTGTGGAGTGTACTATTCCCGTATATAGTTGTTGGTTGTGGAGTGTACTATTCTAGGATATAGTTGTTGGTTGTGGAGTGTACTATTCCCGGATATAGTTGTTGGTTGTGGAGTGTACTATTCTAGGATATAGTTGTTGGTTGTGGAGTGTACTATTCCCGAATATAGTTGTTGATTGTGGAGTGTACTATTCTCGGATATAGTTGTTGGTTGTGGAGTGTACTATTCCCGGATATAGTTGTTGGTTGTGGAGTGTACTATTCCCGGATATAGTTGTTGGTTGTGGAGTGTACTTTTCCCAGATATAGTTGTTGGTTGTGGAGTGTACTATTCCCGGATATAGTTGTTGATTGTGGAGTGTACTATTCCCGGATATAGTTGTTGGTTGTGGAGTGTACTATTCCCGGATATAGTTGTTGGTTGTGGAGTGTACTATTCCCGGATATAGTTGTTGGTTGTGGAGTGTACTATTCCCGGATATAGTTGTTGGTTGTGGAGTGTACTATTCCCGGATATAGTTGTTGGTTGTGGAGTGTACTATTCCCGGATATAGTTGTTGGTTGTGGAGTGTACTATTCCCGGATATAGTTGTTGGTTGTGGAGTGTACAATACCCGGATATAGTTGTTGGTTGTGGAGTGTACTATTCCCGGATATAGTTGTTGGTTTGGAGTGTACTATTCCCGTATATAGTTATTGGTTGTGGAGTGTACAATACCCGGATATAGTTGTTGGTTGTGGAGTGTACTATTCCCGGATATAGTTGTTGACTGTGGAGTGTACTATTCCCGGATATAGTTGTTGGTTGTGGAGTGTACTATTCCCGGATATAGTTGTTGGTTGTGGAGTGTACTATTCTCGGATATATGTGTTGGTTGTGGATTGTACTATTCCCGGATATAGTTGTTGGTTGTGGAGTGTACTATTCTAGGATATAGTAGTTGATTCTGGAGTGAACTATTTCAGGATCTATCTGGGATTGTGTCTAGGTTGGTAATACTTTCTCCGCGTGTTGTGGGTATTGCATGGTCGCCAAACTCCAACCCAGTGCCAACAGGAGAAACACTGATGTCTGTGTTATTTATCTTAAGTTCTTTCGTATAGTACTGACTATATGCTGGAATTGTACAATCCAGAATCAACCGGCTCTATCCTAGAATAGTACAATCCAGAATCAACTGCCTTTATCCTGGAATAGTACAACCCTGATTGATTGATTTAGGAATCGACATCACAGCATTCGGGGCATTCCCATAATCGCCCCGTCCCCATCCTCAGCAGCCAGCGAAGAGTTCCAACACCAATAGTACCAGTAGCAATCTGATTATATGTTCATCTCACCTTTCCTCTGAGCGTTGAGCGTCGGCCAGATCCCCTCGTCACTCCTCGCTTTCTCATTCTTGCCAGACCATGGTAATCCATTTGCTCCTCCGAGGTGTACACGTGCTCCCACAAGGCCGCAACCACGTCCAGAATCAACTGAATATATTTTAGAATAGCACAACCCACAATGAACTGACTGTCTCCCGGAATAATACAATCCACAATCAACCGACTTTATCTTGGAATCGTACAATCCAGAATCAACTGACTACATCTTGGAATAGTACAATCCAGAATCAACTGACTATATCCCGGAATCGTACAATCCAGAATCAACTGACTATATCCGGGAATCGTACAGTCCAGAATCAACTGACTACATCCTGAAATAGTACTCTCCAGAATCATCTAAATATATCCCCAGAATCAACAATAATAACTGGAAATAAGACACTTCAGAATCAACAACTATATCCACAAATAGCATACCCCAAAATCAAATTGGGATAGCCTGACATATTTTACTACAGTCTGGAATACGAATATTAGTCTTGGCACAACCATTAACATCTCCCACAATTTATTATCTTGACGTTAAAGTGTATTTTCTCACTTAATATAAATGGACAATAGTGATTTTGTGTAATGTCTCGATAGTGCACTGTCGGATTGTATTTCGTATCCTGTGCTATAAAACTGTCTGATTGAATGCCGTATATAGTGAACACAAATTCACTGGCAAACAGCACTTACTTCTTTTTGTTTTACTGGTGTAAATTTGTTATTAAAAAAATGACCAAGATTCCTGTTTCTTTTGTGAATATACACTATGTATGCATACATTTGTGTGTTTATGATTGTGTGTGTATGTGTGTGTGTTTAATATTGTGTATGTGTGCATGTTTGTGTACGTGTGTGTGTGTGTGTGTGTGTGTGTGTGTGTGTGTGTGTGTGTGTGTTTTACAGCGGGCTGCGTTGTGGTTAACGCTCCCAAGGCTGCCAGAAAAAAACGCTTTAAAGACACTGAAAATCTCACTGAAAGCTTTTAGAATCCACCCTGATACCAGGGAGACTGCTACAAAAGACTGAAATTCGTGGCGTACATCATTACGCAAGGTTGCAGTTATTTGTGAAGCAACCAGGACTGCTAGTTAGGTAGTTAGTCGAGGTTCCAACTTCACGGCAACGGGTCGTCCTCATTATGCTCTGTTCCTGTGCCGGTGAATATCACACAAAATGATCCTCACTGTCCAGTGTTGAAACGTGGAACAGACAGGAGTCTCAGAAATCCAACAGCCCGCACTGGTACACTGTGCATAATGCCGCCGCCAGAATGCCAACACAAAAGTCATCCACGAAAATTACAGTTCATCGTCGATGGAATCGGCAGTCACCAGAAAGATCTCATTGACCCAGGTTTTCTCACATGGCTCGGTCTCTTTCCGCAGGGCCACCCGCCGAAAGCGCCGCACAAAGCACGAACTCCGTAGCTCCAGCGTCGACTCCCAGGAGTCTCTTGAAAAATGCACTGGTGAACCGAAAAGGCAAATCAGTCAATTCAGCAACAGCCGGTAGCCATTGTTTCAAACTTGCAGTTCACTGTACAAACAAAAGCGAACAGATATGAAAGCATTCCACGTGAACCTCACAGCTCGCATAGTCGCGCCACGCACTCACTCAGTAGCAGGGCGACGGAACCATATACTACCAGTCCAACTTGAGGAAAATACGAATGCAAACGGCAGCCACAAGGATAAATACTCCAGAGGCCGTAGCCTAACCGCTATGCTGGGGACCGGAAGTCCACCAGGACTGCAAAAGCTGCGTATAAAAGGCTGGACAGAAATACCACTGCAGGAGATCCTCCTTCTGGAACGTCAAGCATTCTTTGCCCACATTGTCAAAGAACATTTAGAGCCAAAATAGGCCTTATCAGCCTATATTAGAACTCACGGCTTCATACTTTCAACCCAACTGGATGAAATGAATGGTCATCATCATTCTTGATGGACAAACACCAGAACTCACGGCTGCAAACTTTCAACCCCACTGAGTGACATGAATGGTTATCATCATTCTTGATGGACAAACAACAGTTGTCTTACACACGTATATATATACAAGGCAAACACAACTTGCCAGTTATCAAACTATTGATAACGTCTGAAGATGAACGAAGTGCGAAGAAGAAACTAACGCTGACAATTGTACATAAACTACTCGTATAATGTACTCTCCGTGACTGGGCAACTTGTTCTTGACTGTCATAATTTCACCGATGCAAAAATAGGAGCAATTTGCTTCACCGCTGCAGCCACTCAAGGAAGAGACATCAAACTAGTAATGATGATAATAGATCAATCATGACCACCCTGTCAGATAATCGATACTCTGTGATTGCCTCCGTTCTGATTCTTTATAGGCACAGGTTCTCTGGAGCTATCAGTTTCCGTGGTTAATAGCTCCGTCTAGCACACTTATACACTCTTTGTTATTAGTTCTGTCCATGACTGTCCTTCTTTTAATTCCCTGACCATATTTTGGTTAGTAGTTACTGCGTTACTTACCGTGCATGTCATAAGAGATATCTAAGGGGTATTCATCTGTATGTTAACGGGCTCCCAAAGGGAAGCAAAGAATATTAATACTGGAACCTACCACGCATGTCGCGGGAAGCGACTAATGAGGATAACGCCCGTGTGTTACCAGGACCCTTAAAATAGCAAAGGAAATGTTCACACTGTACATGCCATGCAGGTAGTAAGAGGCGACGAAGGAGGGTTGGGCTTGGGCCTGGTTTCCTCATCCCGTAGAAAAAAACTTTAGACACATAGTCCAACCATTCATGCACAAGTCTAACAATGGAAAAAAAAAAAAAGAATACTAAGCCAACCAAGAGGAAAGGAAGCTCTTCTAGAAGAGACATGGTGCTATGCGGAGAAAGCCGCACGGAGTCAGGTTCACAGATTATTTTCCTTCTACCCAAGGAAATGCCCAAAATTGGCACGTGGGATCTTAGAAGTATGTATGGAACTGGCAAGACATCACATGTGATGGAGGAGATTAAATGCTGCGACACTGACATTTGGGGATTATGGGGAACAAGATGGACAGGAACATGCAAAATGTTTTCAAGCACGGGTGAAATAGTTCTGTTCTCAGGCCATACAAAGGATAATTCCCTCCACAGCGAAGGGGTGGCCCTAATGTTATCTACCACCGGCACAAGGAAAGCACTGGGCTCGAGAATAATAACAGCAACATTTTCCCCCCGCATATCCTATTAAAGGACATCGCTGTCAACACCAGCATTTTACCGCTGTTGTTGATTTCTTGACAAGGTTACGCTCAGTAGTTTGCCATTGCTTTCTGAGCGGCCGGCTCACATATCCCGTAAGTAACGGGCGCAGCGAGAACCGCTACTGATTCTCGCGCAGCTGCTTTTGCTCGCGTGGATGAACGGGATTACGGAGAAAGTCGCTAAAACCTAGGCCAGGGAGCCCGGCAACAGCAACATATATTTTAAAAAAAAAGTTAACATAAATGTAATACAGTGTTACGCGCTTTTACATGATAAAGATGAATCAGCTAAAAATGAATTGATTGATTGATTGATTTAGGAATCGACATCACAACATTTGGGGCATTCCCATAAGTGCTCCGTCCCCATCCTCAGTAGCCAGCGAAGAGTTCCAACACTAATAGTACCAGTAGCAATCTGATTATAAGTCCGTCTCGCCTTTCTTCTGAGCGTTGAACGTCGGCCAGATCCCCTCGTCACTCCTCGCTGTCTCATTCTTGCCAGACCATGGTAATCCATTTGCTCCTCCGAGGTGTGCACGTGCTCCCACAAGGCCGCAACCACATCTGCCTTGTCATGTATCACTACTCCACCAAGTTCTGCAGAGCCAGCCAATCTGTCCGCCTGTTCATTTCCCAGCACATCGGCATGCCCCGGAGAAAAGATCCAGGCGATGCTTGTCACCCGTGACCACTCCGCACGAAGCCTGTCCGTCCTCACCCTCGTCAGCATGCTTTCTGAGTCAGTTACAATCACGATGTGTGTGTGTGTGTGTGTCGTATTCTCCATCCAGAGCCGCAGTGACTGCCTCCACCTCCATTCTTAAGCTGGATGTTGTGGTATCATATGCCAGGCTCTCCTGCTCCAAACATCGACCATTAGCTTTGGCTATGAACCCCCAGCCACTTCTCTCACCTCTTGACACCGAACCATCTGTGTAGATAATCACATCACCCGAGTGAGCATTGTCCTGAATTAGTTGCTGGATTTCCACTTCCGTGGCCCCTGCTGGCCACTCCCTGCACTCCCGGCTTAATGTGATTATAGCTAAAAATGAATTGTATACGAAACGCCGAAGCAATGTGAGCAGTCAAGGACATCACAGTATCAAAATCCCGATGGGTGACCTGAATGCCAAGATAGGATCGGATAGCACGGGCTTTCAGAAGATCATTGAAAAACATGGACATAGGTTAGTGAACGAATGTAGAGAACTGTTTGCTAATTTCTGCACAGAGAATCGGTACATCATAGACGGAAGCTTTTGTCCACATATAAGCCTTCACAAAGTAACTTGATCTTCACCTAACCACAAAACAAGAAACCGAATTGACCACATCTGTAACACCAAGAAATTCTACAAGACGCGAGAGTATTTAGAGAAGCAGATCATCACCTCCTGATACATAAAACTGAAATTGAAGCTCAGGAGATACATAACATCTTATAAACACAGACATCAATACAATGTAAGATACCTCAGAATCCTTACATTAAGGAATAATTCACGAT
This sequence comes from Cepaea hortensis, assembly GCA_963921405.1. NCBI lineage: Eukaryota > Metazoa > Mollusca > Gastropoda > Stylommatophora > Helicidae > Cepaea > Cepaea hortensis. The sequence goes on from OY992881.1 coordinate 64,628,348, forward strand.
CACTGTCTCAAATAAACACCAGGCTCTACAACAGACAGTAGACGAAGTGAATACGGAAATCTGCTGGCAGCGGGCTAAAAAAGATAGAAGAAAGAAAGCAGATTTAGACAGTGGCAAAGCCATAACTTCTTAAATCAAGGCCCGTGAAATATATGCAGAAGTTAATAAAGAAGATTAGAAGCAGATAAAGGCAGATAAAAGACAATATATAGACAACTTAGCAAGGGACGCGGAAGAAGCAGCATTGAAAGGAAATCTCAGAGGCAGCACCACAAAGAAGATAGCAGGGAGGTATAATCAGCCAAGTGGATAGATCAAAATAAGAAATGGGGAAGTTCTCACCAACGTTACAGATCAACGATACAGATGGGCGGGATACTTTGAGAAACTCCTAAATAGATCAGTCCCAGAAGACTCTCCGGATATCCAGCCAGGAGAAGGGGAGCTGGATATCAGCTGCGTGAAAACATCCATTGAAGAGACTAGCAAAGTTATCAAACTACTGAAGGATGCGAAAGCTGCTGCAGATGGCATCCCATTAAGGGACATTAAAACTAACGTAAACACCTCAACTGAATTACTGTACAGATGATTTAGCAGCATCTTGGAAACTGACGAAATACGAAGGCGAGTCAATAAGTAAATCACACAGTTCTGTGGGATGGCAGGTAAATGTAGTTGGTGGTTTCTACAGGTGCCATTAGGTGACAGCAACATCGAACTTTATATTCCCGTTCGTCAGGTTGTGCTAGGTGTCTCATGCGCATGCGCAGCACATATACAAAATGGCGATTGTACTTACGGAGTGTACAATCAAAGAGCAACGTGCTGTTGTGTGTGTGTGTGTGTGTGTGTGTGTGTGTGTGTGTGTGTGTGTGTGTGTGTGTGTGTGTGTGTTTGTGGGCAAAAGGACTGCCTGCAAAGGACATTCATAAGGAAATGGTTCCTGAATATGCTGAATAATTTTTGTCCCGTAAAAACAAACAAACAGACAAACAAACAAATAAACAAACTTTGTTATCAAAGGGTTAAGAATTGGGCACGCAGGCCCGTCTAACATTCTGCCCTTCTATCACTCTCTTTCATACATTATATCATTCACACATCATTCAAGGCTAACTAAAAACAGCAACAAAATAAAAGATATGCATTATAAAGGCATGTTAAAAATGAAAAATCAATACTACTCGACTCAGTAATAGTAATGACTGGTGTGGCACTTGTTATTAGCTATGTGGAATATACTGGCCTACCAAAAGGAGACTGACTGTTATACTAGGGTTTTATTATTATTATTATTATTTCTATTATTAATGGGGAAGGTAATCAGTACTGAGGTAGTGTTCAAATAATTTGCGATTATAAGTATAGGGATTGGTGATGTCTTTTATTTCATGTGGAAGATTGTTCCACAGCTGAGCTGCTGAGTACGTTAAGCTTGTTTTGTATAAGTCTATCCTAGGCTTCGGAATGTGTAATATATTTAATCGTTTACTGTGTCTAGCATTATATTTAAAAATGGCCAAAGGTAATTTGGGGCATTCCGATGTAGGATTTTCTGAATTAATTTGGCCTTATTGAAAAACAGGCGTTTGCGGAGTGGTAGTAACTGAAGGCGTTTATGCAGGCTAGGATTGTCAATTAAATATTTGCTATAAATTAAACTCATGACCCGTTTCTGGAGTGAGTAAAGTCGCTTGGTGCTTGCATTGGAACAACCGTCCTAGATTGTAGAGCAGTAGTCAAAATGTGTCCGTATGTGAGAAGTATAGAATATTTTCATTGTGTCCTCATCAAGGATATTTTTAATTTTGGCGAGATGGTAGACTTATTTTCGCTGTTTGTTTAGAGATCGCTTGAACGTGAGGATTAAAGATTAGGCTTCTATCAACGATGAGGCCTAATGTTTTGTGCTCAATTACACTTTCTACTGGCATGTTTTCGATGTGAAGTTGAAGTTATCTGTGTGAATTTAGAGTTTGAAGTTATCAGTTATCAGTTATCAGCTGGGGTATCTTCATTGCACTCCGGACATGTCCATAGGTGCTCAGATCCTCCCCCCAGCATATGCATCAGCGTCCGGTGGCTAATAGTGCCAGTTCTGTGTTGGTTGACGAGGCGCCATGTTTTCCCGATGTATCTCTCGCGTCTGGCCGTGCCGATTCTTACTCCCAAGTCTTTCATCCTGGACAACGATGTGGAATCACTGACGTCAAAGTCCTCTGTTCTCGCCATATCTTTGAGGACGTTAATAACATCGGCACGATCCATGGGCTGGCCATCTACAGGGGGTGCAGAGCCAGCCAGTTTATCAGCTCGTTCATTTCCCTCGACTCCCGCATGTCCCGGGACGAAGATGAAGGTGACTTTACGGACAACATACTTCCGCAGCGACTCAGTCCACTGTCTACGTACAGATCCAGCTTCGACCTTCTGAATCATGCTCATTGAATCACTTAGTACACACACGTTGGTATAATGCTGTGATTCCAGCCATATGAAAGCCTTGTAACTGCCATCACCTCCATCGTCATGCTGCTCGTGGTCATAGAGTGGGCACCACTGGATTCTTGAACGGTTCGGCCCGCTGAACGGGCTGTAAATGCCCACGCACTTCTCTGCTGCTTTACAACAGATCCATCTGTAGAGTTTGAAGTCTTTGTCTGGTTGTTAATAACATAGATTTTGTTTTAGTGATGTTAATTTGCATACGGTCCGCATAGTTCCACCTAACTACTTTATTTAATTCTTGTTGCAAAGACGACTCCAGCAAATTACTGCTTTCAGCGTTTGTATACACTGTACAGTCGTCTGCAAATAGATCGCAGGACGACTAAAGATGCAAAGGTAGATCATAAATATACATGGCAAATAATAGAGGGCCAAGAATAGAGCTTTGCGGTACTCCAGTATTGAAGGTAGTGGTTTGGGACAGAGATTTAATGTATGATACTACTTGCTTTCTGTTTGACAGAAAAGATGTTATTAGCGTCACAACATTAGGGCCAATTTTCATTGTCTCTAGTTTTTAAAAATGTTCTCAAGGACTGCTTACTAGTGGAGTGTTGCGTCTTCATGACAATGCCAGACCACATACGGCTCGATTAACTCAGAAGAAAATTAACCAACTAAGGTGGGAAGTTCTGGAACATCCACCTTACAGCCTCGACTTAGCCCCTTGTGATTTCCACCATTTTGGTCCACTGAAAATCCACCTTGGCGGGAGATATTTCGCGAATGACGCTGAAGTTGAATGTGAAGTGAAAACGTGGTTTAGAAAACAGAGCTCTCAGTTCTATGCAGCCGGTTTGGGAGGACTGATAAAACGATGGGATAAGTGCATCAATGTTGGTGGAAATTATGTTGAGAAATAAAGGGACAGTGTATGTATAAAAATAAGCTAGTTTCAAATTGTTATCTTATTTAGTTATTTGTCTACACCCATTTGTGGCTTACTTATTGACTTCCCCTCGTACCAACAGACTGGTGAGAAGTACATCTGGTAAAGTTGCCAAAAAAGGGGGATGTACAGGAATGTGAAAATTATAGAGGAATAATGTTACTGTAGGTTTCTGGGAAGATATTAAGCGAGATCATCCTGGAGAGATTACGAGATGCAATTGACAAACACGTAAAGGACGAACAGGCTGGCTTCCGATCAAATAGATGCTGCAATGATCAGATAGTTAACTGCGCATAATAATAGAACCAAGCATCGAACTGAACTCACTACTTTATATTGGATTCGTGGACTACGAAAGGGCCCATACTGACATTGATAGAGAATCTCTTTGGAGAAGATTGAGGATACATTACGGAATACCACAGAAAATAAAGGGCGGGTCTTCTATGAGGGGCAACTAACGAAGGCATTCGAGATCAGAACAAGAGTTAGGCAGGGATGCCAATTGTCGCCCTTACTATAAATTTAAAAAAAAAAAAAATTAGTTGCATGTCCTTCACAGGACGTAGCAGTTGACCCTAGCATTTTGGCTGTTCATGATTCCTGGGCAAGTTTTTCGTTTAGTAGTTCGCCATTGCTTTCTGAACCGGCACCTATACCCTTTTCCCGAAAAAAACCAGCACCGCTGTGTTTCGAAACGGGTATACGGGATTACGAATTGCGTCCGTAACCTCTTCGCCACGGAACAGGTGCCCTTACTATACTTGCTGATTATAGACTGGATTATGAAGACAACAACTACCCTGCCAGAAATGGAATTCAATGGACTCCTCTGACAAGGCAGCTCAATAATCTGGACTTTTTGGCGACATTGTCTTCCTGACTAAAAAAACGAAATCATATGCTGGATAAACTAACCGCACTATTTGTGAGGACACAACAACTAGGTTTTAAAATTCATTGAGGAAAGACACAGATAATACGAATACATCAAGCAATTGATAACCTGGTCACCCCTGGAGAAACCTCACTTCAGGAGACAATATCAGACACCTACATAGGTAGCAATGTAGACAAAGGGGATGGAACAGATACAGATATCAGAAAATACAGAAGGTTTGATGATCATTTATAGCATTGGGGGATTTGTGGAAGTCAATAGAAATTAAACTTAACACAAAACTTCGAATATTCAGTTCTAACAATAAATCAGTACTGCTCTGTGAATCAGAAACACGGAGAACAACGAAAACTATTACCAATGAAATACAAACATTGACTATTTGGTGCATGTGCAAAATAAAAGCAATAAAATTGTATGACAAAATCACCAATGTGGAGCTCATGAAGAGAACTAGACAAATACCAGTGAACCAAGAGGTTAAGAAAAGATGCTGACGCTGGATAGGCCTTGTATAAGTTTTTCCCACATGTACGACATGTCTCACCGATATATATATATATATTTTGCGCGTGAAAACAAAAACGGGCGCGCTGTGGTTTGTACAAGAATGTTGAGAACAGCATGAACTGATAAAAGGGGTAATGAAAGTATCTTCAAAGTCGATAACTCACAACGAGGATTGATTATTCCCATCAGAGGGTCACGGAGGGAACGGGGGGAGGGAGGGCGCAGGAGAGAGATAGAGAAGATGCTGGGCAGCTTGGCACCATTACTGTGGAGCATCAGTATCAAATTGACAGTCCACAAGACAGAAAACTATGGACAGCCATGATAACCAGCGCCACGCGGCATTTTCTAGGAGAAGAATAAGACAATAGAATGTACTAGGCGACGGCTTGGCACATTTCTTTAGGTCTTCTAACAAATCCTCCATAAGTTAGCACCCTAAAGAACTGCCAATGTGTCGTGTACTTCTTTCCATGAGTAAGCGGTGATTTCCTTATTTTTGTGGGTCATACGTATTTATATTCATATAGTATTCTTATAGTTTAAAGTAGGAAAACTGTCGAAGCGATGCTGTCGTTGCATCTTTAATCATGACTCCATAGACCTGCATAGTCTGTTCATGTGAGACATGTTGATATTATCAGTGTGTCCAGAATGGAAAACAATAATTATGAAAATTACAGACATCCTGTTGTTCGCAATCCTCTTAATTGTCCCGGGAGGCGACAGAAGATAGTTGGCTGTGTCTGGCTAGCCCAGCTTGCAAAAAAATACATGCACGCAAGCCTGTCGAGAATAAGGTTTTAGAATAATCAATAAGAATATTAGATAGAGAATGCAAAGCAAGCCGAAAGACGGCAGAGGGTAGGCGGACATGATCGGAACTGGATGACGGTCTGTACTTTATGGGGAACTGGTATGAAGATTGAGTAGAGGAAAAGAAGGGGGAACATGAGAACGAGGGAAGAAGAAGAAGAAGAAGAAGAAGAAGAAGAAGAAGAAGAAGAAGAAGAAGAAGAAGAAGAAGAAGAAGAAGAAGAAGAAGAAGAAGGGCGAGGAGGATAAGCCGTTATATTACGGATATAAAGACAACGATGGCCTATACGTAAAGAACGATTTTAGTCCCCTTTTAAACGCCATAAGGCGTTAAAGACTTATAGTGTCAACCCTATATTTTATCGACCAGTTGTAACTCGGTGAGTGATGTCAAAAGCACACCCGCCGCCTTTACTTCCCATTACATCTTTGTTACCCTTTTTAGACTTGGTCGACTTTAGATTCCAGGTCAATTTAAAAATCCGAATCTACCAAAACATGCCCCGAAGCACTAATCTACCATGGATCTGTGATGTGATAGGATCACATGCTGTAGGCGTGAATGCTCGGAGGAATAGATGGCCAGACTTTCCCTGAGTTAGCGGACGACGAGCGCCGCCGTCGATACCCCGTCTGGCAGCGCTCAAGACATCACCGTAGCCACAACACGTAGCGACTACACAAACGTGCCCGCGTGATGGCTTATACCAGTGGTTCTCAACCTTTTTTGGCCCATGCACCTCTTCACCATATGTTCAGAATATCATTTCCCCCCCCCTTTTCCGTATGTCTTCCCTATAAATACCCCCACCCCGCCACTACACAGTATACGTAAAATGGGAGGCTAAATTTAATAACACATACTAGCACTCGTCTAGACGTCTACATAAAACGTGATTTGCGGATCTACTTACGTTATAAAACGTATTTCAGAAGGGCGAGACTTACAGAAACTTAAAGCATGGAGGAAAAAAACAATATCAAGTAATCGGTTCATGTATTAACGAGATTTTGAAATAATCTTAATTCTCTCTCTCTCTCTCTCTCTCTCTCTCTCTCTCTCTCTCTCTCTCTCTCTCTCTCTCTCTCTCTCTCTCTCTCTCTCTCTCTCTCTCTCTCTCTCTCTCTCTCTCTCTCTCTCTTCTCCCACCCCTCATGGAAACCATAAAATTCTCCCCTATGGGGGAATTCCCCACTGGTTGAGAACCACTTGCTTATACAGTCAGTTGAATGAAGTTACGAGAGATGTCCTACTCTTGTTTGTTTTATGAGTCCTGAAGATGAGGGCTGGAAATCTATGGAAACGTTGCTATTTTGAATTGTCGTTTATGTGAATGTATTGTCATCATCATCATCATCATCATCATCATCATCATCATCATCATCATCATCATCATCATCATCATCATTCATCATGGGCCTTGCCGTTAAGCGTGGGCGTCATGGTTCGTCATCTCACACGTTCACCAGTCTTGGATCAGGCCTGTGTTCATGACCTGTTTATGCCATGTGGCTAATCCATCCAGGTAATTTTTCTATTTGCCTTCCCCCTAATAAAATTTGCCGGTTGTCACAAAGCGTTCAAGAGTATTTCTCCCCATAATGTGTCCACAACTCTGTACTATGTGAGTCTTAAAAAAAAAAGAAAAAAAGAACCTGCTGTGGGTATATGAAGTGTTGGGACCATCACATTGTGTAGGTCTGAGTGCATTGGGCATTAGCCGACCAGTCTTTCTCTCCCGTAGCGAACGATGGGAGCTGACATCAAGCCCTCGCCATTGCCAGGTCAATATACTAACCCTTTCACTAACACGCCCGCCCGCTTGAGTGTATAGGCCAGCATAATCCTTACATACAATTTGGAACGTTCATAGACATTTTCCTTCGGTGAGGAGCGGCTGGTCAAGTGGGTAGAATGCTGGGTTCTCTTTCGGGAGACCCGGGTTCGAATCCCCTGTAAGGTATGGATTTTGTCTGTCAGGAAAAAACAAAAAACAAAACCCAAACCCTAACCTGCACAGTTCGTGGCGATTGCACTGGTCAGGAGGCTGTA